>WSFP011454211.1:0-19455 GCA_009831015.1 Picea engelmannii
TTATTTATACATAAAATCCATGGAGGAATCGATGAAATCAAATCCCCAAACTAAGAAAACAATTTTTACAATTTTAGGATAAAACCAAAAATCTGGGTTTTTCATCAATTTGGGCAGATTCAAGTTAGAGATCCACCCATATATTCTAAAACAATTCGTATTTTGGAAAAGTGCCCACATGTTACTCAATTTTCTACATTCTATAAAAAAAAACCTTTCATACAATTTCTAGATCTGATTCCATCTGCACGAAAATCAAGGCACAAGTTGGCAGTTTGAGATTTTTGTTAATTTTTGCAGAATAATTCCCCCTGGGTTGGAGATTCACACTTGTGATATCAGTGAATTATTCCACATGTTTCTATAATTAAATTATTCTCTAGACAAAACCCATGTCCTTGATTTTCTTCTAGAAGCATTCCAAAATTTTGAATTATTTCTAGTACCAAATTAGCACAGTTGGTATTGGACTAGAACAGTTGGTACCAGAATCATGTAGGTTGGGGTTTAATACTGGATGAAAATATTCACGACTATGGGTACCATACCAGTGCAAAGGAAGTACTGGAATAGGTGTGAGGATGGTACCAAATGAGGTGTTGAGATGGTGGTACCAGATGATGCATTGAGTTAGTGGTACCGGATGAGGCATTGTGTTGGTACTGGAATAGGTGTTGTGCTGGTACTGGATTACGCGTTGTGATTGTACCAGATGGATGTAGAGAACCGAAATAGGCCTAAGGATGGTACCATATCAATGGATTACCAGATCAACTGCTTAATTAAGAGTCAAAGTAATTAGGAGCATAAATAATCAACCATTTAATTCCAATTTAATCAAGAAAATCAAACAAATCATGTTTTAACATAGGTTACCTCTCTGTGCACATGGAAAAGGTCACAAAGTAGGTTTGTGGATGAAATAGACAACATATTCACATGTGAGAGGTAAAACTGACTCAGATAGAGGATAATATAGGGTAATAGAGGTGTCAAAATGGAGACTCAACAGAAGGTCTCTTGGGTTTGTGAGAGCTCATTTCCTCAAGAGAAACAGTCTCGAGACCCAACTCTTTATACATTGACCTTGTCAGGGACATGCACTAAGAATAAAAAGTAGGAAAATACTTTGATACCACTGATCCATATTTTATGAGAAGAACGAAATGAACAAAAATTATTATTATTATTAACACAGAGAAACAATGAACAATAACAGAGATACAATAAAATTGGATTCTATTCAATAAACAAATATGTTGAAACTGTAAAATGTAGACTGAAAATGAGTTTGATAGAATGGTGGCAGCTTATCTCTAAGAAGAGATGTGACATTTGTGCTTATTCACAATAAGATGAGTACAATGAGGCTCTAAAATATTTTTTACAATAATCATGAATTCCAAAACCCTAGACATCCAAAAACATAACCCTAGGAGATGAAGCACCAAAAGTCATGTGGGCCTCGTTGGGGTAAGTTGGTACATAAACTTCCCAGGATCGTAACTTTTTCATGTGATCTCTATTTTAGGCACATGATAGTCTATTGGAAAGGTCTATCCAAGGACTACAAATTATGTCATCAAACTATAATTCCATTTATAGTTTGACTATGATGATCCATAAAAACATTGTTTAGGGCCTCAAAATGGCCCAAAAAGTTCACAACCCGAAAACTAGGAAAAATTTGCCAAACTGAAAAACTGTCAATATGAGCTAGTCAAAATAGGTGGGTGGCCACCGATATCCACCTAGATAAACTTTATACCACTTTTTAACCACAATATATATTCTTTCACTTTATCAACAATATTCAATAGTTTATCATCAATGTATCATCTATGATTTCATTCAATATATATATCATATGCATGTAATCATAAGCAACATCACATCAACATCACATTAAGAACACAATACATCATTATTTATGTGGAAACCCAAATGGGAGAAAACCACGAAATATTTTTTCAGATATTTCAAGAATTCATTCATAGGAAGCAACAACTTCCCATTTCTCTAGCTGCAACTAGAAGGAGGATATAACCCCCTATTTACAAGCTCCAACCTGAAGGCATATACAACTCCTTGAATTATCTAGCTCCAGCTAGAAGGAGGCTACAACCCCCTGGGTTCTCCAGCTACAACTGGAAGGTGGATAAAACCACCTAGTGCCCATGCTCCAACCTGAAGTGAACTCCAACTCCTTGATTCTCCAGCACCAACCGAAAGGATACTACAACCCCTTTTCCTTTCCGCGTCCTACCACACTAAAGTATAAGTGTAGACCAATTGTCACTACCACAATCACTACCACTTTCACTATCATTGTCATTATCATTGTCACATCAACTTGTCCAACCAATCCCTATCACAACAACTTGTCCAACCAATCATTGTCTCATCCACGAAACCAGATCCACTCTCATCCACATGAAACTCATTCCAAGATCACCAATACCATATCTCAAACCATATGCTCAACATCACCAACACATGCCTCTACCAAGAATGTACCAATATCACCACATACCATCACAAGATATGTGTCTCCACCAAGTACCAACTTGTACCATGCATCAAACATGCATCAACCTATACCTCAACATGTATTATCAACCATGTACCATAAAAATTGCATCCACCATGCATCAACCTATATTATCACCACCTATACCATACCATGTGCCAACCATGCACATAAACCATGTACATCAACACTTGTACCATATCATGTGAAAACCATGCACCAACCATGTACATCAACCATGTAACTATTGTGGCCACAACACTCCCCATAATGTTTTGAAATTATTATGGGTCCCTCCATATAAATTTTGTTAATATCACTTTCTAGAATGCTTTGGTTTGGTTTCTTTTGAGATATTTTCAATTTGATTTGATTTTAGTTTTGACATATTCATTTCCTTTGTTTTGTTTCCAACATTCCAACGGTTCAAGTTTCACCTTATTCTGACTTATGGTTTGAAAGATATACTTGGTTAAACATTTGGTCAATTTTCACAGTCTAGGCATAATGTGTGTGTGTGTGTGTGTGTGTGTGTGTGTGTGTGTGTGTGTGTGTGTGTGTTTCTTATCAATTTTAAATAAAGTTAATGTTATATGTGAATAATTTTTTATTTAATTTAATTTTTATTAATCAATTATTATTTAATAAGGTTAAATTCAATTTATTTTTAAATTGTAAATAAAATGTGTGTGTTTGTGTGTATTTAAAATTGATAAAATTGCCCAGAAAGTTTTATAAACAAAATATAATTAAATTAGTTTTGATGACTCAACTTTGACAAGTGATATCTTGAGTTTTACTCAATGAAATGAGACAAATAAGCACTTGTGGGAAATCTATTTTCATGAAGAACAATCTGGCAGCATTAATTCAAGCAAATTTGGAGATTTACTATCCCAAAAAATCAGCAAAAGTGAAGGCTACGAATTTGTAACTAAAATGAGTTTTTTGAATTGGTTTTGAAGATTTTCTTTGGCCAAGAAGATTGGCTCTTTCTTATTCATTTCCATAATAGTTCATTGGTAGATTATATTTATAGGAAGAAAGGAACAACATGGATTTTATTATTTATTTATTAAGTTGAATTCTAATTTGTTAATTTGTTTTGACAGATTGGAAATCGCGTCAATCTTCAGGAGGTGATTTTGCAAATCATTTTTCAGACAATCAGAGAAGAATTTCACCAAATGGTTGAAAACCCTCTTGTAAAATTGGTTGGTCTACTTTCTACGCATGTCATTTCCTCAAAAAATCAATATTTTGGGAGAAACTGTATCGGATTCAAATAGAATTGTCTAGAATTGTTGTTGCTACCAATTTTTAGGAGGCAATTTTGCAGATTCATTTCCACCCAAAATATTATGAATGTTTCCAAACGATTGAAAACCCATATGAAAAAGTGTTGGATTTAGATAACCGCCAAAGGATTTTTCAAACAAAATAATATTTTGTAATATATTGTGAGTTTTGTGAGGGTTTTTTTCCATAATTTGGTATTTTGTCATTTCGAAATTTTGTATCTAATATCGGATTCAACGTGGAGGCGGAGAGAAAAAGTAATTATATAAATATCTATGAAAATAAGTTAGGGTGTTCCAGATATGAAACTATAGGGGAAATTCTGCAGGGAGATACTTTCTATGGCACTATTGCAAGAGAGAGATATTTTATGTAGAATAGGTAGAGTTTTGATCTCTGAGAGTAGAGGAATTTTCACTATTGTAAAGCCGCTTCTTGAAGGAGTTCAGGACTCAAAAGATTGTATAACAATATTTGGAGCTAATGATAATAATTTTTTTCTTCTCTACACTATTGTATATGAATTGTTGACTTTTTATTAGTTCTTTGATGTTTCTTTCAACCTGGTTACAATTTTATGCCAATTAGTATATCATTGATCAATATTAGCACTATTATTATTCCTATTAGTTTTATGCTAATTTTCGTTATGTTTAAAGATATATTTGAAGGACTTGATAGTTTCAACAATAGTTGATGAATAATTCATAGAGACTTATTTGGAATGACTAAATAACTATTTATTGGTCAATTACATTTTTTTCTCGTTACATCTTGTATTGAGTTAAAGGAAATACTTCCTTAGTTCGATGTAAATCTTACAATGGATTCATTCACATGATTGGATTTGAGCATATGAAAAAAATCATTTTAATAATTATTTATTAATATTTTTTCATTGTATATCTACTTGAACAACTTGTAAGTTGTCAAACTACTTTGAGAGTTTACAAGTAAAACTTAACCCCAAGTTCAATCATAGTATTTTCCCCTTCTTATTAAATATTTTTCTCTTGATTAGGATTAAGGCTATCATTTTCCTAGTCAATATAGTTTTTCCTTTTTTTTACTTGCATCTTAGGATTAATCTTCATTTTCATTTAGAATAAATCATTTTCATTCTTTAAGTCTCCTTTCATAGGAGCAAGCCTCATTGTGGCTAGATTGAGCCCTAATTTCAATCACCTTAAAGAGATGATCTTTTCCAAAGCAATAACATAGAGATGATTCATTTCCCTTCAGTTTGTTAATAATAATAATCTACCATCATACATTACTAAGATGAAGGCCTTGTACATAGACAGTTGATCTAAACCCAGGGGGGGTGATTAGTTTCCAATAATTGGTTGATTTTGTCACTCCTTCAAAAGGGTCAGTTATAGATCGTTTTACTTGAGCGATTTGCAATTAAAGGTAAAGTTGAAGTCTTATAATCTTGAATCCAAATTGAATTAAAGTCTTTGTATATTCCTTATGTGTTATATTTCATGCTTGCATTTACTGATCTATGTGTGGAAATTCATGAAAGTAAACATAAGGACAAAATACACATAAGAGATATGACACTTCCCTTGATAACAGAGTTCACCCGATGTGGGATATGTCTTTGGGTCATGCTCCAAAGCCTGAAATCTTTATTCTCCTCACTATAATGATGTCTCTCTATTACAAGTTGTAAGGCCAAAGTCCCTTTTCGGTGACGGCAACAAGAGATCGGAATGTGATCAGGAATGTATACAAGCTTCACAATTTCTCATGCTCATGAGGCATCCATGATGTTGACATGGACATCATTCCCACATACTCAATACATAAAAAGAGGAAGAATAAAATATGATCCCCATCACCATGGATCCATCATGTGACTTAGATATGTTGCTCATATCCAAGCATATATATGCAGCCCATATAAAGATCTTGAAACCATAAGATTTAGAACTGCTTCATTGGCCACTTATCATGCAAGTGCCACAATTTCTCTATCACATGTAATTGATTGGTTTTATGTGGAAGAAGAGAAGAAAATAAGAGATAGAAGGAATAAGTTGTTCTTGTTTCCTTGTTGTAGCCTCTCCATGCTCCTTCAAACATGTAACACACATGCTATGCTGCAACATTTAATGACAAAACAACATAATGAAAAACATGCTTCCATTGGCTTCTCCAGAACTTATCTTGCTGATCTGAAGCTTTCCTACAAAAATAGACCTCGCCATTGTCTTTGAGTCGCCGAATTACCTAAAAAAAACTTTCAAATCGTCTCCATCGAACAAAGGCACCCCAGGGCCCTTTATGGACTCTCTACCTCGATATACATGCAACTATGCATTAAATTCATTAAAATCTACATAAAAAATCATGCCTCGTAAGGATTGGATGGATTGGTGCATGCTCCTCCCTGTGCACTGGCGGGAACCACCTTTTAATGAATAATGTGGGCAGATTATTCAACAAAGGCATTAGCCAAGTTGGTTAACGCATGTGTGTTAAGGCATAGAGGTAGGGGGAGGTCCTGTGGTCAAGCCCGCGGGCCTCTTCATTTGGGTCATTGTTATAACTGTTGGTGGTGGTTTTAGCGGTGCTCTAACTCTAGCAAATACGCCAAATATGGAGGATCCTCTCCCAGATTTGGCAGGGTCTGATTTATATATTTTTTTTGGATTTTTGGTCGCGAGCCCTCCTTGGACATTTTGGGGGTGCCATGTGGCACCCTCTAATTGGGACATGTGGTGCCCAGCTATTGGTCCTCAACTATCCAGTCATATGCCATGAAACTGCTGACTGTACCTACCACGTCGGTTGCCACATCATCTTGTGCAGACTTCCATGTCACTGTACGGAATGCCACATCATTGTACAGACTACCACATCATCTTGCCATGTCACTATATGAACTACCACATGGCACGATCTGATTGCTCCACGAATCGGCCTGAAAATGCCAAAAATGGGTGATACATGGAAGCCTATGGTGCTTCCACGTCATCATGATGATGACAGGATGCCACATGTCAACTTCCTACTCCTTCCACATGCATTGTACGGATGTTGACATCATTCATATAGATGATGACGTTAGTAGTATGGATGTTGACTCATCCCTTCTGACTCAGCTAGGTTGACCAAAGTTTGATCGCAAATATCTTTCAAGCTATAACTCTGTTTGACGATCCATTTGCATCGTTAGAAATCTTGTGAAATTCTCTTCGTGATCATGCCATTTCCACTGATTTTGGGGAATTTTGAATTTTTCCCTTTATCTACCTGTTGAGGCCATTCTGAGCCTCCTGGGACACTTCTGAAACTTATGTGATGTTCCCTAGATCCATCTGGATCACGAATCCCAATTGAAAGGAATTTTGGTTCCCAAAAGTCTTTACATTATAAGTTTCATATCCATCGAACTTACAATAAGAAACCCATACCCAAACTACCTCAGAATGCCTAACAATATCAACAGGTGTCAGAAGTGATAAAAAATTATCACTTTTACATAGTACCCTTCTATGGGGTCTGAATCGAAACATCTTATTTACAAAGATGGTCACTCTTGGATAACTCAAGGATTTTCCCCATTCGTTCATCCATTATCCCAAACATGTCCTCTTTACCATGTTGTCCTTTCTCTGGTAGTTGGTCTTCTCCTCGTGGCGGATTTCCCTGTAGCACTGCCTGACTGGTTGTCTCCCTTTGAGGTGTCTTCATGTTCTTCTTGTTCCTATTTGGATGTAGATCTAGATGTAAGGCCCAACAAGTGGCCTCATGATTCCCATCTCTGCTACAATGGTTGTAGTATCCTTTCTCCTTTAGAGGTGCACTTCCCATGCTCTGTTTTAGGTGTGGAAAGAAATCTTCCATCCTCGTCTTTCTCCAGGTTTCCATAACCTTCCTACAAAAGGATTTTCTCTTCAAAAACTAGGACACTACATGATTATTCAATACACAAAAAGTGCATAGTCTTTGATGCCACAAGCTCTATTTTATATGATTAACATGCTTATAACCAAATGGCATTTTAGAGTTTCGAGATTTCTTATACCTTGGTGAGTTTCCTATGGAGTCAAACTGGAAATCAGAGTTGGTCTCAACTCTTTCATTGTGATGCTCATATCTCCTTGGATATGTATTGAATCCTTGATCATGAGAAGTTGTCCTCTCGACCTGCACTGAATCAATTTCATTTGTTGATTGATTGTTGATTTATGGAGTCTCTACAATTGTCTCGGGGTCTTCTTCCCAAATGGTTTTGGATCTTTCTCCAACACACTTTGGAACATAGCCTATCCCGACATATCGAGGCCAAACCACTACCTCGATGGGATCCAACATACCTTGGCCATTGGTTTCAAGGCCTCCTCCTTTGTATCCCATTTTTCTCATCAACTTTAAGTCAATGCAAGAAGCATGTTGTTCAAGGATTTCAAAAGAATCATCATCATTAATCAATAAAGGAAATACACATGGTTTATTTACCTCCACCTCAGAATGGGACTCTCGGTCTACTTCTTGATATGTGTCCAGTTGTTCTTGGTGAGAAGGATCAATGGAAGATGCTTCTAAGAATCCTCCTTGGTTTCTAGATGCATGTAGGTCATCTTCATTTGTTTGAAAAAGTGTGCATGCATTTGCACTGTCATGCTCACTCTCATAACTAGTGAAGTTGCCATGGTCACAAGATGGCATCATCACCGTCTCATTTGTAAAGCCTTCCCCTCTGTGCATCTTCATGGCTTGTAATTTCTCTTGCAACTTTCAGTTCTCTTCCTCTGTAACATGCAACAATGTCTTCAATCCAACATTATCTACTTGAAGCATTTGGTTTAGCTAGTGAATCTCATCAAACCACAACTATTTTGGTGACCTTTCCATCCTTAGCTTCAACACCTACAATGAGTATCAAGCCTTCTCTAATACCACATGATATGAACTCAGGGGGGTGATTAGTTTCCAATAATTGGTTGATTTTGTCACTCCTTAAAAAGGGCCAGTTATAGATTGTTTTACTTGAGTGATGTGCAATTAAAGGTAAAATTGAAGTCTTATAATATTGAATCCAAATTGAATTAAAGTCTATGTAGATTCCTTATGTGTTATATGTCATGCTTGCATTTACTGATCTATGTGCGTAAATTCATGAAAGTAAACATAAGGACAAAATACACATAAGAGATATGACACTTCCCTTGATAATGGAGTTCACCCCATGTGGGCTACATCTTCGAGTCATGCTCCAAAGCCTGACCTCTTTATTCTCCTCGCTATAATGATCTCTCTCAGTTACAAGTTGTAAGGCCAAACTCCCTTTTCGATGATGGAAATAAGAGATAGGAATGTGATCAAGAATGTATAAAAGCTTCACAAGTTCTCATGTTCATGAGGCATCCATGATTTTTACATAGACATCATTCCCACATACTCAATATATAAAAAGAGGAAGAATAAAATATGATCCCCATCACCATGGAGCCATCAAGTGCCTTAGATTTGTTGCTCAGATTCAAGCATATATGTGTATCCCATACAAATATCCTGAAACCACAAGATTTAGAAATACTTCATTGGCCACTTATCATGCAAGTGCCACAATTTATCTGTCACATGTAACTGATTGGTTTTATGTGGAAGAAGAGAATAAAAGAAGAGATAGAAGGAAGAAGTTGATCTTGTTGCCTTGATGCAACCTCTCCATGCTCCTTTAGACCTGTAATGCGCATGTTATGCTGCAACATTTAATGACAAAACAACATAACGAAAAACATGCTTACATTGGCTTTTCCGGAACTTAGTTTTTTGTTCTTAATCTCTGCTACAAAAACTTATCCTTGTTGACTCGACTAGGTTGACCAAACTTTGATCATGCATATCTTTCAATCTGTAAATCCATTTGATGAGACATTTGTGTTGTTAGAAATATTGTGACGTGCTCTTCACGATCATGCCATTTCCATTGTCTTTTGGGAATTTTAAATTTTTCCCTTTCTCTGCTTGCTGAGGCCATTCTAAGCCTCCTGGGACACTTCTGAAACTTTTGTGATGTTCCCTAGATCCATCTGTATCAACAGTTGTACATACCATATAGTTTAGGCTAAATTAATCTTAGGATAGTCTTAGGATAAGGGTAACTATACCCATAAACCTAGTCAGAATCACCATCCCAAACGGAAAAGGGTCTAATTGGGACCCTGACCGAGTGATCTCACCAATGTCGATTATGGTCATTTCTGGCCATCAACATTTTTGGTGCTACAAGGAGGATCATACTGACAAGTTGGTTCATGGAGTCATTTTTTTTTAATTATTTATTTTCAATGGATCCTTCCCAAATTCCTATTTGGAGATGCATTTCAGGACAAGTATCATGCAACACTCCAGTGAAGATAGTTAAAATCTTGTCAAAAAAGAAGTTTGACAGTGAGAGTGAAATTACTTCATATGAACATATTGATCAATTTATTCAAAATTTTATTTCTCATAATATATCTCACAAAGGTGTTACGTGTTAGATTTTTATCTTGACTTTTGAAGGTCGTGTTAAGAAATGGTGTGAAACATTTTCGGTTGCATTCATTCAATCTTTGGAACAATTTATAGATAAGTTTTTATTTTCTTTTGAGATCTATGATTATGATAGATTATATAGTGAATTTAATTATCTTAGGATGAAATCAGATGAATCAATAGAAGAATTTTCTACAAGTTTTATCTATTTCTGTTGCAGATTTCCTTTAAATGATTTTCCTTCTATTAATGAATGGTTTCAACATTTGGTTTCTCTTTCTTTGGAACATGATGAATTAGAATATTGCATTGATATTCATTCATAGATTTATTTAGAAGATTTAGAAGTTGTAGATGAACATCAATTTTATTCAACTTTTTTCACTTTGATAGATGTTGATCAGGAGGAAAATGATATTTCACAAACTTTTGATTGTTCTTCTCCATCATCATGTTCTTTAATTTTGAATAATGATGAACAAAGTTGTTATGACTTAGAGAATACTACGACTATCTTAACAAAGAAAGTGATTCAATCTGAAAGTTGTGTTATTAATATGGAACAAGTTTCTCATAGTTTGATTCAGGATAATCAAGATGAATTAATTGGAGATTCTATTATTGATCACTCTATTGATTCTCCATCAAAATAATTTTTTTAATCTTCTCATTTTGATAAGTCTTTTAATATGCTCTTATCTTTACCTTTTAATCAATAACATAATTTTATTTCAAATAATACTTTGTGTTCAAAAGAGCATATCACAAATATTAATCAAGTTATAATAAGAGAAGAAGCTAATATACAATGTTCACAATTGAAACTAGATAAAAATATCATAATAGAAGCATAATTACCTTTTGAAAACATTGTTTCTTTAATACATTCCTTTCATTTCATATTCCTCTTATTATTCTTTGTACCCTAATATATTCGATGGTTGTCCTTCATAGATAAACATTCCAAGTTATTTGGAATATAATTATGCATGGCTAAAATAAATAAGATACAAGATGGAAATAATCTATATTTAGGAGACAAAAATAATACAAATCCTTACCATGAATATTTTGATATTATGCCTTATCCATTTTCTGCACGGGAGGAAGGAAATTCTATAGCAGACACATTTCAAAAGATATTTTCTTGACTCATCTACACGTATGATCAATGAAGAATCTTCTTGTCATAATCAAACAAGTGAAAAATTTAATCAATCAAATGATTTTAATGTCTAATATCCCAATATCAATGATTTGTCTTATTTAAAGAAGGATCATAATTTATACACATAATTTGATCTTATTGATTTATCATAGGTTGATTATTTGAAATTCATGTTGAGAGAAACTCATCAAGAACATGAGACACTCCAGTTGCAACTAATGGTTATGTTAGGTTCTTGTTTTCTGGCTCCATTCTCCGAAACAAACCATATCAAGAATTTTTCACAAGATATGATTCACAACTATTTTACACATCATCCACCCTCATTTGTAAATTTCTTCCAATATTTTCATTTTTCTCATTGTATATATCATGATAGAATATAATCATGGTTAGAGAAATGTTTTCATGAAATATTTCATGTAAATATTAGTGTTCTTTTCCTACACATGTTTGATATAGATTTAGAAATTTTAATTGTTTCTTCTTGTAACTTATTGTTTCTAATGTGTGATGTACATATGATTGCACGAATAAAGAAAAAGGATTGGCTTTATTGGAAATTTTACTTTAATTAGTCTTAGTTTTTCTCGTAGAGTAGAGAAGAATATGAGTAGTTTAGTTCTTAGTTTGTTTTCTTTTTCAATCAATTTATGGCTTCTTGTTTGAATAAAGTACTTGTGAAAATTGAGCTATTACCAAGGTAATATCCTTTCCTTTACCTTTTTATTTTCCTATCATCTTATTTATCTTTCCTTTCATTAAAGTTTTTGTTTTAATCTTTACTCTTTAAGTTTATCATTTAAAGCTTATTCATTTTTGCAAGAAGTAAGATTTGATAAGAGGACAAAGAGGATGATACTTTGGTAAAATACTTATAAGTGAAATTTTTAATCCTAACTTCCCTTTAGTTAGAATTTTGTTTTATAATAAAATCTTAATTCATTCTAAATAATTCAATACATAACCAATTTAAATCTCAATGTAAATGAAAACACACATATCCATTTTTCTTATGTTGAGATATCATTTCTCATTTTTGTCTTGTTTGTTTTCATGTATTCATGGATTTTTAGATTGTCTTTCATTTTGAGTTTGTAATATCCTTTTATGAATTTTGCATATTTTGGTTAGTGGTTTGATTTCACTTTTGGCTTAGAGTTTGATTTGTTTGGATTTGATTGGATTTTCTTTATTCTTAGTTTGGATTTGATTTTGCGATATTTTCAAAATCTATTTAGAGATATTTTCCATGAAACATCGATTAGTAATTCTAATAGAGCTACATTATCTTATTTAAATGGGTTTTCATTTATCTAAATGACTATTCTTATGAAGTTTCATTTCCCATACACTGTCTCAAAGATTTTGGAGGCACACTGATATTTTTTCTAAGTAGTATGGATCATTTTTTAGGGAAAGAGACGATTTTAGTCAATACCTTGAGTCCCTCCCTATTCCCTCCACATTATAATAAAGTCCTTCATATTGGTAGATATGAGGAAAACATGAGGGGTCTTATTTATCCAGTATCACATCTGTTCTTAAATAAAAAAACCTCTTGTACCACCCAACTCTCTTCACCCAATTGCACAAACACAATTCACAATTAAATATATCAAAAGGGTGGGAACAAGAGAGTTAAAAGAACCAAAAGGTATGGAAAGTGTATGTAAACATGTCTGGGTATTGAACAAGCTCGCTGGCAATGAGTCAATTCATACACAGTATCAAAACAACTTTGTTCGGGCACTGAACATGCCTGTTGGCAATGAGGAAATGCCAAGAAAGAGAGGTAACTTTAATATATGTATACTAATCCTAAAACTCTTTGGCTCTATAATTTCTATTCAATACTAGAAATAAAATTTAAACATTACATTTCTTTATATTTGGATTCATTATTTTAGACTGAGTTGTGGTAGGACCCAGAAATGTCCCTTTTTCACTATATATTTTTCTCATTCAACCTTATCATTTCTATGCTAAATGCCTAATATCATGTTTGCTAAGACCTTTTTCCCAAGGTATGAATCATTGATCTTGATTTTATATTCTTATTTACTTAGCACGTTTGATTAGTAGCGTTTCTCATATTTTACCCATGAATGTTCAACTAATGATCAAAATGTGTAGAACAACCAAGTCTTGAAGAAATATTACTGTTGTTACACCAGTTGTTACAGTTGTGTGCTAGTTTTGCATGTTGTTACACGACTACAACAATTGCACACCTTTTTTGGAAGCTATTACACTTGCTGCAACAGATGTCCACCGATCCTGGAAGATGGTATATCATTCAAATCTTAATCCTGAAGACCGATCCTCAAGGTTGTTACATTTTTGGCTCACGCTGGTGATCAAGATCATCTACATATTTTGTAATGATGTGAAATATTTTATATCATACGAACAACTTGAGAATCTCTGATTCTCAAGGCTGTTCTGACTCCATTTCAACTGAATGACTCTGTCTTTAAATAACATAGCTTTTGTAATCATTGGGTACAAAATATTAGTTGTGGAACAGTGAAGTGAAGTAAAGAATTTTGTATCTAAACATTCTGGCGATTTAATAAAGAAGTGATTTGAGTTTCTCCAACCTACTATAGTATTTTCGAGTGGATTCGGTGAGAAGGAAAGGGCCCACCTTCCTCATAGACTCCCCTTTGTTTTGAGTTTTAGATTAACTTCTTTGATTTGGATGATTTATCTATTTAGCATTTATAGAATACATTTGTTGCTACAGTTCAGTCCCTTTCTGTTAAATGTTCATCAGTGTGTCTCACGGGAGTTAGAGTCAATTGTTGAATAGTGTTGGAGAATTGCTTTCCCTTTTTTGCATTAGATTAAATCTTTGTTTTCAAGCAAAATAAAATAAAAGTGTGAATTCCCTTTTTGCAATTAAGTAGATTTCCTTTCATCAATTATCACAGAACTTCCTTCTGCAAGAGTAAAATAGAAAATTAGAATAGATTAGATAATCCAGGATTCGTATACACTCATCAATTTAGATTTCAATTATGCAAGTGTGATTTCAATTCTGTAGAACTCCAACTGTGTCAACAACTTTTGTTAGTGTTCATCTTTTCAACTCTATTTCTTTTAGTGTTAATTTTCCTTACTGCAATTGATTAGTGTTTGCTTTTGTAATCTAGCATAGACTGTGCACAATTATCTTTCAAGAACAAAACTTCCCTGGGTTTGACAATTCATATTGAACACCTTAATTATCTATTTATTTAGACAATTAAAGTGCCCAACATTTTGGCACTTCTGTCGGGGAAGATAATTAGAGATTCTTGGAAGCACATTAGTTTTATTTTCTTAGGAATGAGTAGTCTACATGAATCGAGAAACAAGAGGATGTATCCCCAAAAATACTAACCCTACAGGTACCAGAGGACGTGGTGGAATGAATCTTTCACTGGGAAGGCCAACCTTTGTTGCTGATATTATAACCAGAGCAGATTCTTCTTCAGGATCTATCTTTCGCCCTTCAAATCCTCCAAGAAGACATGTTCCTCAGTCATCATAACCACCCCCTTTTGAAACATTGCTTTCATCAGGGGCTGAAGATAAATATTTGTCACCAACAAGTCATCACACAACACTGGAGAATATTGAAGATCAAGGAAGTGTATCTCAGAATAGGGAAAATCTAGACGAAGTTGTTTATGAGATCAATGGACAGATAGTCACTAAAGAGGAGTAGGACGCTTTTCGTATTGAGTGGAGAGAAAGAGCACATATGGAAAATCAAGGAGATAATTAAGAAGAGTTCCACCGAACAATGAAGATGAGGAAAATGATGAAAATATTATCTCTACCCTGTTCTTTCCTATTTCTGATATTCCTACATGGGGGATAGCTCCTATGAAGAACATACCTCTCTCAGCCCTGCCAAATTTCCATGGATTATATACTGAGGATCCAGATGAGTTTATGTTTGAATTTGATATTCTATGTAGAAGCTATGACTACACTACCACTGCACAAAATCTTAAATTGTTTCCAACTACATTGAAGGGTAACGCATTAAGATTCTTCATGAGCCTTGGAGGAGAGAATATTTCAACATGGGGACAAATGAGGCATCTTTTCCTAAACAAATACCAAGATTATTGTCAAATGAGGGAACAAAGAGTGGAATTGTTCAAGATGTCTCAGAAGGAGGACAAGACCCTTGAATATTTTGTGGAGCGACTCTAGTATAATCTACAAAGGTCTGGACATCCGGATGTGAGTAAGGACATTATAAAAATTATTTTGCTAAAAGGAGTTAGAGATGATTGTTTAGATATGTTGAATATGCTTGGCAAGGGAGATATATCTAAAGAATCCTATGAATACATTGTAAATTTGTGTAAGATATGCTCTCGAGGATCTACAAGGAATAAGTCAGCTACCAGGGATGCTACTTTTTCAAGGGTACAAAAATCAACCAATGGAGGGGCAACAAGAGTAGAAATAGGTAATCTGTTAGAAGATTTCAAAAAAGAACTGATTAAATATTTTTCTTCACAAACTGATACTCTACAGATAAAACAAAAACAAGCAGAATCAGATCGAGCATTGTCCATTTTCTGTCCAAAATGCAGATACAAACATCCACCAAGGGAGTGCCCATTGAATAGTGTCTAGGTATATATTATTTGTGAATTGCATCATGCCATTGACAAATGTCCCTCCCTACCAGGTGTAAAAGAACCAATGAAGGTGACTAATGAGGAAGCAGAGGTTGCCTATCTAATAACACAGAGGAGACAATGGAAACCATGAGGTCAAGGTATAAACCCTCAATTCTCTCCTGCATCACTTAATTATTGGAATAATAATCAATATGGACATATGAATGCCCCCCCTCCTTATCAGGATCCTAATGCATGGTTACCTATGCCCCAACAATAGAATCACCATGGGAAATGGAACCCATATTGGAGAGGCCCTCAACAACAACTTACTTATCAAAACCATCACCAACAGGACCCCTATCAACAACAGTTCCAACCCCAGTACAAACATCAACAACTACAGTTACCTCCCAATGCCCCACATAACAATCCTCCCTTATGAACTCGGATGCCTATGCAACCTAACCCAAATCCAAATAATAAGGTTGTTCAGAATATTGACATACACAATGTGCCAGCTCTATCTATTACCCCTATGCCTCGTGATGAGATATAATTAAGATTAGGGAGAATATTTGAGCCAATAATTGAAGATGCTCCATCTTCAGAATTAGACAAGGAATTGGGGGAAAAAATATATGTTGATACAGAAGAAATTGACGAGCCTATCATAGAATTAGCAAACCCCCATTCCCTGAAAAGACTAGAAATTACCAAAACTATGGAATTACCATCCTTCAATCTCGTAGGAGAATTGCAAAATATGCATATTAAGATTCCACTATTGCAAGCTATTAGGGATGTCCCTATTTATGCAAAGACTGTGAGAGACCTCTGTATCAAAATGCTTGGAAGGAAACCTAGGGACCCCCTCATAGGACACGTAGTGGGAGAATTTTCTGAACTAATGTTAGGCAAAAACCCACCTATTAAATATGGTGACCCAGGAAACCCTACAGTCACTGTCAAAATTGGGCAGGCATTTATTCCCCATGTGTTAGTTGATTTAGGGGCAGCAATTAACATTATGCCAATAGAGATGACACAATTGTTGCAACTCAGAACGCAAGTCCGACCTACTCCTATTGTTTTAGAATTAGTTGATTGTTCTACTATCATACCAGAAGGAGTAATCGATGATCTAGTTATTTTAGTTGATTCATGGGAGTATCCTATTGATTTTGTCATATTGCAACCTAAAACCCGTCTGGGGGGGCACCCTATAATTCTAGGAAGACCTTGGTTAGCTATATTTGATGCTTTCATTGGTTGTAGATCTAATTCAATGACCGTCTCTTATGGTTATGATACCAAGAAACTTACCCTTTATCCTCATGCTACACCCAGTGTGGAACCCGAAAATTCTTTATGGATGGAAATTGAGGATGAAAGCGCTCTGCCTATGTTAAACATAGGAAAATCCATGACTTTCAAAGACAAGACATAGAATGAGATAATAAATAGCTTTATCAGTGACCCCTCTATGGTTACACCAAACACATATCACTAATTGAGTAGAATCTTTGACCCTACTGCCCAATAAGCCCAGAGATGTCCTCTTAAACTGTTGTAAATCAAGTTAATTCAATTGTAACAAAAGATACTGAAACAACTAAATTATTTCCTAAAGTCGGTTCTAAGAGCATTGCTATAGAAATAAAACATGGAAAAACCCTAAACATCAATCTCGATTTATCTTCTGTTGAAACTCGTCATTTGATAAAGTTATTGATTGAACATAAAGAATCATTTGCCTGGGATTACATGGATATGAAAGGAATTTCCTCTGAACTATGCACCCACCATATATACATTAAGGAAGAATGTCGACCCATTTACCAACCCCAAAAGAGAAGGAACCCTAATATTAAAGAGATTGTTAAAGAAGAACTCCATAAACTTCTTAATGCAAGATTCATCTACCCTATATCATACAATGAGTGGGTTTCACCCCTGGTTATTGTGCCTAAAACGAATGGTAAATGGAGAGTGTATGTGGACTATAGAGCCCTGAATAAGGCCACGCAGAAGGATCATTTCCCTCTGCCATTTATTGATCAGGTTCTAGACAACCTATCTGGGAATTTGTTTTTATCTTTCCTAGATGGATTTAGTGGCTATAACCAGATAAAAATTTCTCCACAGGACCAATATAAGACCACCTTTACCATCCCTTGGGGCAAATTTTCCTACAAGGTTCTCCAATTTGGATTGTGTAATCCACAAACCACTTTCCATAGATTTGTAATTGGTATTTTCTCTGATATGGTGAATGACTGTATGGAAGTATTCATGGATGACTTTACACCTTATGGTACTGATTTTGATGAAGATTTATCAAATCTAGAAAAATTCCTCAAAATATGTATACAGTCTCATATTTCTACAAGTACAGAAAAGTGTCATATGATGATGAGTGAAGGTGTGGTGCTTGGACACTTCATTTCTTATGAAAGAATTCAGGTAGACCTAGCTAAAATCCAGGTAATTTTGGACATTCCAACCCCATCAACTCAGAAAGAGGTAAGAATTTTTTTAGGGCATGCTGGATATTACAGGAGATTCATAAAAAAAAATTCCAAACTTGCATCTCCCTTATTTTTTTTATTAACAAAAGATGTTGACTTTTGTTGGACTGACAATTGTGAATTGTCTTTTGCAGATCTGAAACATCAATTGTCCACAGCTCCCATTTTGAGAGGGCTCAATTGGGCTCTACCATTTCACATTTATTCAGATGCCTCGGACACTACAATTGGTGTAGTTCTAGGGAAGAAGGAGGACAAATATCCCTATGCTATCTACTATATCAGCAAGAACATGGCTCTTGTTGAGTTAAATTATACAGTTACAAAAAGAGAATTCAATAGTTTATGCGATCAATAAATTTAGGCATTATATCACTGGTTATCCTACTTCTATTCATACTAATCATTCAAAAAATAAATATTTGATGAATACACATATTACTAAGTAACAATATGGTTGTTATTACTACAAGAATTTGACATCACTATAGTATATAGACCAGGAAAAGAAAGTGTGGTTGTTGATTTTCTTTCAAGATTGCATAAAAATGATGATAATTCACCTGTAGATGATTCCTTTCTAGATGAACATTTGTTTGTAGTATCTACTCACTCACCTTGGTATGCAGACATTGGTAATTATTTTGTTGCAAGGAAGGTACCTCCACATCTATTTCCCCAATAAAGAAGGAAGATTATTCAGAAGAGTGCTTGGTATAGTTGGATAGGGGGTTATCTTTTCTACACAGGCCTGAATCAAGAAATCAAGAGATGTGTGATGGATGATAAATTTTATGA
>ML872857.1:0-19455 GCA_009831015.1 Picea engelmannii
GCTACTACAATCTACTGTGACAACAAGTCCACCATTGCACTATCAAAGAATCATGTTTTTCACAAGAAGACAAAACATATCGACACGAGATATCACTTCATTCGAGAACTTGTCAACAATGGAGAACTCATCCTACAACATTGTAGATCAAATGAGCAACTTGCAGACATATTTACAAAGGCTTTAGCACAAGACCAATTTGAGTATTTAAGAGAAGCATTGGGCATTGCAAATATTAATGTAATTAGTAGTAGAAATTAGGGGGGAGTGTTGGCATATGTTAATTTGTATCTACCAGAATTAAAATCGAACCTTCTACTCAACCGTCGTTACTGTTCTTCCACCGCCTGTCGTGAACACTCCAGAACATTCTGCCTACAGTCCAGATTGTTTCGGGAGGCTCCAGAAGTTTCTTCTCTCTTTATAAAATCAAACACAATGTAACCATTCTGCAAGTGTGCAATAGAATCACCATTTTCTGTGTATTTCGTTGTTTCTTTGCCTCTGCCCACTCAGTGTGGGCAGAAGTAAAGGAACAATAAAATGCACAGAAAAAAACGATTGTATTGCACACTTGTTGAAATGGTTACATTGCTTTTGATTTTATAGAGAGTATGGAAGCATCTGGATGATCCATAGATTTCCTGAAACAATCTGGAGTGTCCGTGGAAAGGCCGTTGACAGAGTTTTCTGGAATACAGTGGAAGTGTCGTGGTAGTTAGGTATGTAGAGAAATTAAATTCTTCAACAATATCATATGCTTAAACTGGTTCTACTACTTCTAGTGATGGTAGTCGATAATGTACTCGTGTTGCTACTGCTAGATAAGCTACTACTGGTGCCTAATAAAGTAGAGCTCAATCAACTGTTTAATTTACTGATCTTTGGATTTTGATCTTCACTTGCTTTAACTACTTCTAACTCCTAAGCTCCTAGCTTGATATTCTCGATATTACTAAATGCATAAGCTCGATATTTCTTTAGAAGATCTAGAGCATGATCACGAAGGTATGAATCACGAGTATCTTCCTTTGCTTGTTTTGTTGCTTATGTTATTTATAGCATTCACATATACATGTTATCCATGCACATAAATTTTTGACAAATGACATGTTCCTAAAAATAAATATTAACCACCCAACCTTCTAAGGTATGAAGTAACATTATTTTACGAGATTTTTTTATTTAGAGTTAAGATACATGTAATCCATTATCATGGAATCTGTTCTTCACGTCACAATTTTAGTGTTTCGTGTTTTTAGATTAGATTCATGTTGTGTTTTGTAATTTTGGTTATTATTAATGTATTGCTTATTAATTAATTTTTCTCACAGCCAGAATGTGCTTTTGGATTTAATTTCAAGGTGTGAGGGAAATTTCACACCATTAGCGATAAAAACCATAGCATAGAGAGAAGACAGAAGAGTAGAGACAATCCATATATGGAGCACTTTCCATTGATTTTGTTGGGCATTGGAAATTGCAACGATGACAACTGATTTTGTTGGGCACTGGAAATTGTGACGACAACAACTCAATCTATCATGATTACGGTTTAGTTGTAGATAAAAGTGATAGGAAGAGAAAGTTGTTTTAATCACCGAGCAACCCTATGGTGTGAGCTCCAAAACTTGTTAATTGCATTTTGCTCCTCGGCCAAGATGCTAATGCAACCCACCTCCATAAAACTTTGTAGCAGCTGCATAGATTCTTTAGCATGTTGGAGAATATCTTCATAGCTGGAAGGTCGATTGTTGGTTTCTGGGCCCTGTAGTATGTCCTATGACCATGCCTTAAAGAGACTCGTGTGGTGAACAGACACACGTTGGGGATGGACGAGAATGAATTGCATTGGAAGCACTCCGGTCTATTAGGAATGTGACAACTATTTGGATAAGGCGGTTTTGGCTAACCATGTTTTGAGGCAGATTTATTGCCTCTTGTTCAAACCATTCAGCTAAGATAGGGGTAGCATTTAATGTTTTCAGTTATGTATAACTGAAGGAGACATTGTATAAATTTGAATCCCTTAGAGGTATATGATGAGCAAGGGGTTTAAAGCCCTCTCCTAGGTTGCCCGTTGCCTATGGCTGTTGTAATATCTTGGTTCTTCCTTCTAATAGAATGATGTTGCCATTGTTCCGTGGATGTTTCCCTCATGAAGTGAAGAAGATTTTTACCACCTAAATCATGTTGTCTGTGTATGTTTTATCTCTGATTTTCTGTTGTGTGTTTATGATCTTTGTGATCTTTTTGGGTAAATGGTATAACAAATGATATCAGAGCGTCAAGGTGGATATTCGCGGTCACAATGAAGAATCGTTGCATGGATAGACCGTGTGGAGATCACAAATATATCATGCACAAGAAATAACTTGTTACTATTGTTTGGAAGGTGGAGCCAACGAATTAAGAAGCCATTAGAAGGCAGTCGTAGGAAGAATACGAGAGCCAAGGAGAAAGAGAGGAAGTTGACAATCATCAAGGGTTTTTAATCTGAGTTCTTTGTTTTCTAGTCTGGACATGGCTGCCACCACAGAGACTGCTCCTATTCCTGTTCTTTTTCCATTTTTTAGTGCCCGCGACTGGAATGTGCGGTGTCGCGGATTCGAATATAGGAGAGAAGGCCGCGAATATACCGAGCTTTAATCAGAAGCTCAAGATCGCCATTTCGGCTTGCTTCGCGATTTTCTTTTGTATGTTACTACTTCTGCTTCTATTAGAGTACGCCAGAAGCTACGTTTCTTAGGTCACATAGAGAAGGGTAGTCGAGGGTTCGATTCCCAGGGCGTTGAGTAATAGACTCCGTAAGTGGGATTCTGAGAAGAGAATCGATGGTCCACCAGCGCGTGCTCTTGCTATACATGAAAAGGGTGTATTGTTCAGGATTGGAAATGGGAGTATGAATGAATTGATTATGGCGTATCTGGTTTCGAATTGCGGATGTTCGTAAGGATGCTGTACAAAAGCGGTGCGCTCGCAAGAGCTGACCTGGTGATACTTTTTCCTAGGAGTTCGGGGGAAGATGAAGTTTATCAAGTGATCGAGGAGGAGTGTGATATTGGTGGATGTGTGTTTTAGTGCCAAGAGGTGAATTTCTTGGATCGCTTGGTAGAGGAACGATCTTGAGCGCACTCTTTACTCAATGTTTTGCGCCCTCAATCTATATTTATGCCATTGCGAAGGAGACTTGTGTCTGCGTAGAGGAGAGACGTGAGCCACTTGAGAGAAGAGCGTACCAATTGTTGAAGGTGGAGCTGCCACTTTACATTATGGTGGAGCCAGTTGGAGTGGTTTTGTTGGTGCAGAACATAGTCTCAGTATTTGACTGAGAACTTGAAGAGGTGGACCTTCGAGCCCCATTCAGGGAGGTCGGTATGGAAGATCTGGAGAGGGTCATGGTCATGACCGATGAGCAAGTGTTGTGTATGGTAGGCGTGCAATTAGGGGCAGTCATTACTATGGTAGGGAAACAAGCCGTATTTATTCAAGACGTCTGGAGAAACACGATTTTGATTATGGAAGGGTTGCACTTCCCGATTATGTCAGTTTCCCACAGAGGAATAATCCAGATTGTGGAAGAGATGCAAGGCCCCTTCTTGAACGGGACTGCAGTCGATCACTAGTGAGGCGGTCGGGGCCATCAATCATGTAGACACAACACAAACCTGAAATGGACAAGCATGATGGCAAGTTTTGGACAAATTGAAAGGGTGATGCAAACGGTGACAGGAACAGATCTGATGGATCAATTTTCATTTGGCAGCGATTCCAAAGTTGGCCGAGTTAGGTACCACCAATAGTTGGCAGGGCCTTAGACTATTGGCTATGGGTATGAAGCAGGTGCCAGAGAAGTGGCTAGCGGTTCCTATGGTGTTGGATTTGGTAGTGGTGGAAATGTAAGGAGAACATGGCATCTCCAAAGGACAAGAAATGTGAAGGTGCAGCCGAGAACGAGACAGGTGATGGTAAATGGAAATAACGGTAATGGTAGTTGTTATGTGAACATTTATTTTAATGGAGTTGTAATTTTTTTATTTATTTCCATGTAATTGGACATATGTCTGTAAGACCTTGTTAGGATTGTGTACCCTTGTTTTTCAACCAGTTAAGTCTAGACATAGACTTAGGTGATAGGGAGTGGGTTTCAGGTCATGTTAGCTGTCCTTGTTTTAATGTCAATGAAATTGCATGTAATGAAGTCTTTTTAGGCTCTTTTTAGGCTTAGGAAAAACTCTATTGTAAATTGGCTTGAGGGTGAGCGGTGAAGGCTTATTTGGACGACTTGGCTGGATTTCTTCAAGGAAATGTTCATGTTAAGGTGGAGCTATGGGACTCCAATGAAAGTTGCCTGGAGGTGAGCTTGCGTCGAGCTTACTTGGCTGGCTTCGTATGCTTTTGGTGAAGGTCTTGAATACAGAGTTCGAGGTGGAGCACTGAAGGTGCTTAGGATCGTGACAGGAGATTAGTTTGCAAAGGTCAAGTAATTATTGTACGTCCTAGATCTAGACCAGGCAATTGTATAAGATGCAGATTCCGTCATGGTGAGCCAATATTTACAAGAAGTGAACGTAACCATTGTGTTTATGGTAGTCACTATCTTGTTGTTTAGATTGTTGATGATATGCTTGTAGCAGGCAGTAGCATGGTTAAGATCAATAGGTTGGCTCAGTTGACTTGGACATTCGAGATGAAGTATCTGGGAGAAACAAAATAATCGTGAGCATGGAATACATAGAGACGAGACTAAAGGTGAGGTTTGGTTATCACAACATGAGTGCATGGAAAAGACACTCAGAAATTTGGTATAAATTTAACGTGAAAACGATAAAATCCTTTTAGAATATTTTTTTAGGTTTTTGTCCAAGAGATGTGGAAGAAAAGGGTTACATGTCTCGTGTATCATATGCTGGTAAAATGTATAAGTTTGCGATGAGAAGATAGGATATTTCATTTGGACGGAGTTGTCAGTGTTCACATGATAAATCAAGGTGGAACAGTGAAATGGGTGCTTCGATTTTTTAAAGAAGTGGCATCACCTATCTTTATCTTGCAAGAAGGTGATGAATGGACAATGGCATGACATCAGGAAAATTGTTGTTAAGGTGGAGATTGTTAGGAATGTGACAACTATTTGGATAAGGCAATGTTGGATGACCAAGTTTTGAGGCCAATTTATTGCCTCTTGTTGAAACCACTCAACTAAGATAGGGGCAGCATTTAATGTTTTCAGTTTTGTATAACTGAATGAGACATTGTATAAATATGAATGCCTTAGAGGCATTTGATGAGAAAGGGGCTTCAAGCCCTCTCCTAGGCTATTGTTTGCCTATGGTTGTTGTAATCTCTTGGTTCTTCCTTCTAATAGAATGATGTTTCCATTGTCCCATGGATGTTTACCTCATGAGGTGAAGCAGGGTTTTACCACGTAAATCATGTTGTCTGTGTATGTTTTATCTCTAATTTAATGTTGTGTGTTTATGATCTCTGTGATCTCTTTGGGAAAATGGTCTAACACAGTGAACTTAGTGACATTGCTATCACCTCATGCACATTAAACTCAATCTATTATCCTTTTGATTTGGACCCAGGTGATGTGCATGCCGCTTCCATTCTGGAGCATGGCTAGGTCAACGTCATTATGATATGAATAGAATTGCTTGTG
The DNA here is from genome assembly GCA_009831015.1 of Picea engelmannii. Taxonomy (NCBI): domain Eukaryota; kingdom Viridiplantae; phylum Streptophyta; class Pinopsida; order Pinales; family Pinaceae; genus Picea; species Picea engelmannii. Next base: position 5,666 of record ML872857.1, read on the forward strand.
GGACGTTCTTTTCAATTTCTGGGACATGTAATTTTTGGGTAATTGTTTCTTTTACAACTGACTAATCAGTCATTTGTGTTTCAACCACTCTAACTCTATTCTAGGTAACTCGTGCTAGTTTCTTTCAACTGTGATTTAAACATACACATGACACACACTTTGTACAATTTCATTATATTAATTCAAAGTTTAACTTTGTATAGTTTCATTACATTTCTTTTACAATTATCAGTCATTTGTGTGTCAACCACTCTACTCTATTCTAGGTAACTCATGCTATGCTAGTTTCTTCTCACTGCGATTTAAACATACACGGTACACACTCTGTACAATTTCATTATATTAATTCAAAGTTTAAATTTGTATAGTTTCATTATGTTTCTTCTACAACTCACTCATCAGTGGTTTGAGTGTCAACCACTCTACTCTATTCTAGGTAACCAAGCCTGGAATTTGACGGGCTATAACCCGTCTTTTGTCCCTCAACCCGTATTTGACACATGGTTATAAAAATCAAATGTCATCATTGACGGGCATTAAAATTATTTACCTATCAATTTAACGTGTGATCGCCTCGAGTACCTGTCAAAAACTCTAATGGGTATATGAACAATGATATAACATAGGGCTAGGGCCTACGAGTCGAGACCAGGCGTGGAATTTCAAATTTATCTTTCCTGTCAAGTGCGAATTTGATGATAGGAGTTTGTTTTTCATGCATGTCATTTTACATTTTTTGTAGATTTATAAGTGTCATGTTACATTTTACGTAGATAATATGTGTACTTCTTTCCTACAACAACTATATCCACATCAAACGCTCTCCCTGGCAGCCTTTTGTGTATTTAAGGGGCATCGTATCGGGTCAAGGATATGAATCCCAAGATGTTTGAGTGATAGGCATGCACATGGAAACCTAGGACCTTAAGACTTGGCATATGAATTAGCACTTGCAACAACCTAAACCTTAGTTCTATATGGAAAGGGGTATGTAATATGCCCACCCAACAATTGATGGAATAGAAAATGAAAGAAAATAATAGGCATATTGGTCAACATGAGTTATAGCTGGAATGACTTCTAACGCTGAACAAGTCAATCCATACCTATAAAGGGAATTTTTCTCAGGGCAAACAAAGGTAAGCGTTGCAATGATGCATAAAGAAATGCTTGGCTCTCGATATCAATCCCGTCGATGCGCCCCAACCCTATGAAAATCCGTGATTCTGAACGATTAAAGTCATTTTAGAAGATCAGGTTTACTACTAGATCCACTTGAGCCACACACCTTTCACTAGGTCTATAATTGGTTGAACGTAATATGAATATGGTTTGTTGAGGGATATTTCTTTTATTTTTCTTGCAATATATGTACACGTTAATTTTAGATGCGGAATATGGATTTGAATTTGATGTTGTAGTTGTTCAGTCCAACAAAATTCATTTTCTCCCTTGGTTTGTGGGTTTTAATATGGTCATCCTTGTAGGTTGAGACTGGAGTTTTATATGTTTAATGGAGAAAATACATTCTCACATGAGGTATTTTTAGGATTCAAGTTAAAATTCATTAAAAAAAAGGGAAATTTGCGGAGACAAACAAACAAATTGTACACAATAAACTCCTTTATAATTGACAATGCACATACTTATAGACAGATGTGGATGATTGAAACATTATAACGACAAAACATAATAGAATATGAAATGTCAAATTCATTTTACAAATAAAATGAAATGTTAATGTGTTGAATTTCTACGGGTACCATTTTCAACACTCCCTTTACAATGAATCATTCAATTTCAGATGATGAGAGTATGAGAACCAAGTGAACATACCAAAACAAAAAATTACCCGTCACTTGTCAAGTGAAGAAGAGGAAGGGAAAACAAATTCTGGGTACTGATCTGCCAAGATCAAGAACATATGGTCACATTTTTGTTTGTCTTGCCATTGGGAAGCAACCCTGTTCATTATTCTAGGCAATGGAACCACCACCATCCATCCTCCGGTCTAGCCAGCAAGCAACAACAAGAAAAGAAAAGATGGTCACATTTTTGTCTGCCTCACCACTAGGAAGCAACCTAGTTCATTATTCTAGGCAGTGGCACCACCAACATCCATACTCTCGTCCGACCATACAGCCAAGAAGAAACAACAAGAAAATAACAGATGGTCACATTTTTTTCTGCCTCACCACTAGGAAGCAACCCTGTTCATTATTCTAGGCAGCGACATCACCATCCATCCTCCCTTCCATCCATACAACCAACAAGAAACAACAAGAAATAAGCAGGTAGGCTCGTCACTCCACTGATGGGCTGAAGGGTAAACTTGGGTGTGATGAGAATTATGGACTTTCAGTGAATAGTGAACTGATAATTGTTGGTGACTGGGGATCGAGGATTTCGGTGAATGTCAAAAGAAATTTGTGATCTCCCTCAGCAACCACCGGATATGAGCAGGTTGCATCCTACAACAGATAACATAATAACACTAAATTTTCATCAATGAACAAGATTATGGCCATTGGAGTTGTGCTACCATCAGGATTCAACCCTATGGATTCAATGTGATCTTAAGTTTATTAGTTAATGTATGCTATGGTGACACGAAAATGCAACACCAGGGATTAATTTATGACATTTATTTATACACAACTACTTCCAACTACTTCCCTACAAGTGTGTATAACCCAACCTCCACGTCTTGACTTCTAGGCCCGAGCCCTATGTTATATCATTGTTCATATGCCCATTAGAGTTTTTGATAGGTACTCCACATAGTCACATGTCCAATTGACAGGTAAATAATTTTAATTCCCATCAGTGATGACATTTTATTTTTAAAGACGGGTTGTAGCGTGTCAAATTCTAGGCCTGGTCAGGACGTGGAGGTTGGGTTCTACACACTTGCAAGGAAGTAGTTGGAAGTAGTTGTGTATAAATAAATGCCCTAAATTAATACATGTTGCATTTTCGTGTCACCATAACATACATTGACTAATAAATTTCAGATCGCGCTGAATCCCGAGGGTTGAATCCCGATGGTAGCGCAACTCCAATGGCCATAATCTTGTTGATTGATGAAACTTTAGTGTTATGATGTTATCTGTTGCAGGTTGCAACCTGCTCATATTCGGTGGTCGTTGAGGGAGACCACGAAGTTCTTTGGACATTCATCGAAAGCCCCGACCCCTAGTTACCAAAAACTATCAGTTCATTGTTCACCAAAAGTCCATAATTCTCATCACACCCAAGTTTACCCTTCAACCCATAAGTGGAACGATGAGCCTGCCTGCTTATTTCTTGTTGTTGCTTATTGGTTGTATGGATCGACGAGAGGATGGATGGTGATGCCACTGCCTATAATAATGAACAGGGTTGCTTCCTAGTGGTGAGGCAGACAAAAATGTGATCATCTGTTATTTTCTTGCTGTTGCATGTTGGTTGTATGGCTGGATGGGAGGATGGATGGTGGTGGTGTCGCTACCTAGAATAATGAACTAGGGTTGCTTCCTAGTGGCGAGGGAGACAAAAATGTGACCATATTTTCTTTTCTTGATGTTGCTTTCTAGTTGTATGGGTGGATAGGAGGATGGATGGTGGCAGTGCCACTCCCTAGAATAATGAACAAGGCTGCTTCCCAGTGGTGAGGAAGACAAAAATGTGACCATATGTTCTTGATCTTGGTAGATCAGTACCTGAACTTTGTTTTCCCTTCCTCTTCTTTACTCAGCGAGTGACGGGTAATTGTAAGTTTTGGTATGTTCGCTTGGCTTTCATACTCTTATCATCTGAAATTGAATGATTCATTGTAAAGGGAGTGTTGAAAATGGTACCCGTAGAAATCCAACACATTAACATTTTATTTTTTTTGTAAAATAAGTTTGGCATTTCATATTCTATTTTGATTCATTGTAAAGGGAGTGTTGAAAATGGTACCCGTAGAAATCCAACACATTAACATTTTATTTTTTTTGTAAAATAAGTTTGGCATTTCATATTCTATTCTATTTGGGCATTAGAATGCTTCAGTCATCCACATCTCTCTATAAATATGTGCATTGTCAATTATAAAGGCATACCTGCAAGTTTATTGTGTACAATTTGTTTGTTTGTCTCTACAAAATTTCCCTTTTTTTTAATCAATTTTAACTTGACTCCTAAAAATACCTCATGTGAGAATGCATTTGCTCCATCAAACATATAAAACTCTAGTCTCCACCTACAAGGATGATCATATTAAAACCCACAAACCAAGGGAGAAAACGAATTTTGTTGGACCGAACAATTGCAACATCAGATTCAAATCCATAGTCCGCATCTGAAATTAACATGTACATATATTGCAGGCATAATAGAAGAAAGATCCCTCAACAACCTCTATTCATATTACATTCAACCAGTTATAGACCTAGTGAAAGGTGTGTGGCTCTGGTGGATCTAGGAGTAAACATGTTCTTCTGTAATGACTTGAATCATTCGAAATCATGGATTTTCATAGGGTTGGGGCGCATTGACGAGATTGATATCGAGAGCCAAACATTTCTTTATGTAGCATTGCAACCCTTACCTTAGTTTTCCGAGAGAAAAACACCCGTTACGGGTATGGATTGATTGGTTCAGCCTTAGAAGTGGTTCCAATTATAAGTCTTGTGGACCAATACGCCTATGCTTTTCTTTCATTTTCTATTTAATCAATTGTTGGACGGTCATCTTGTGTACCCCTATCCATATCGAACTAAGGTTTAGGTTGCTGCAAGGGCGGATGTATACACCAAGTATTAAGGTCCTAGGTCTCATGTGCATGTCTATCACTCAAACATCTTGGGATTCATATCCCTAACCCAATACAATGCCCCTTAAATACACAAAAGGATTCCAGGGAGAGCGTTTGATACAGACACAGTTGATCCAGGAAAGCAATATACAAATTATCTACATAAAATGTAAACTGACATGCATGAAAAACAAACACCTGTCATCAAATTTACACTTGAGAGGCAAGATAAATTTGAAATTCCAGGCCTGAAGGTAACTCGTGCTAGTTTTTTTCCACTGCAATTTAAACATACACTGCAATTTAAACATACACTGGACACACACTTTGTACAATTTCATTATATTAATTCAAAGTTTAACTTTGTACAATTTCACTATGTTTCTTTTACGACTGACTAATTAGTCATTTGCGAGTCAACCACTCTACTCTATTCCAGATAACTCGTGCTAGTTTCTTTCCACTACGATTGGAACATACACGGGACACACACTTTGTACAATTTCATTATATTAATTCAAAGTTTAACTTTGTACAATTTCATTAGTTTCTTCTACAATTGACTAATCAGTCTTTTGTGTGTCAACCACTCTACTCTATTCCAGGTAACAAATGCTAGTTTCTTTCCACTGAGATTTAAATATACACCGGACACACACTTTGTACAATTTCATTATATTAATTCAAAGTTTAACTTTGTACAGTTTCATTATGTTAATTCGAAGTTTAACAGAAAAAGATTTGCACAAACTTAAGTAGAATTCGATTCATTACTCACCAACCTTAATGTAATTTTCTCAAACTTGGTCAATCTGCATTCTAAAATGTATACACAAAATCCAAGACTATTACAACCTACCAATGCCCAAGGTCTTCTCATTGGTATTCAAATGGGAGACTCGCTAAATATAAAAATAAGTTTTAAGGTCCATGGCCGTCCATTCCTTATAAGGTCGATTCCAATGCTTAAAAAATTATTCGTGAGATGAGACAAAATAGCGGATGCTTAATAAGAATTCAGTTAGGTTTCAACCCTGAACAAATAAAAAACACTTTTGACTTGGTATGAGAACTGGATAATGATAGTGATAATTTAATTCATGGATCTCAGCCACGAGATTGCATATTGGTGCTGAAACAATGGTCATGTACCAGCAAGGTGTCATTTCGACCATATATAAGTTGGGTGGTCACGGGGCCAAGACAGGTAACAAGTGACGGTTGATAGAGATTCCTTTAAATACATAGTTCAAATAAAATCGCTTGTTCTAGGTCCGGCTAAAATAATTTAATGCATATACTGGTATTTGAGATCAACCTGACAGCAAAAACATTACTACCCATCTTATATGAACATTCATAGTAATTGTTCCACTAACTAGTCTATCGATAGACTCGTGTATTAACCTATAAAGCCGGCAATAGCACTAAATTTAGCTTACCTTTGTAGTTTTGGTACATAGTTTTAGTGATTATTTCTCATTGCTAGTACGGAAATGAAAATGCTAAGACGTGGTGCTATAAAACACCATTCATTGTTTTAAATTAATTCGAAGACGTTGTGTGTACATATATCCATCTCCTCAATTTAACGACAAAACAAGGGAGAGACACAAATATAAAACATAAAAACTAAGAATGAAACAATTATGGAAGCAATACTAGGGTTTCGTTTTGATGTGTTCATATACTATTATTTTTTTAAAATTATTAAGAAACTAGTAATGATGGCTCCACAAAGAGGATGACAACCCAGTCTAACCACAAGAGGGCTAAGCATAATTGATTTCAAAGGTAGAAAGGTGAAACTGTGGTTTAGAAAATCAATAATCAGCGTCATTAAATGTTGCATGGGGTTGTGTATAAATGGTTGGATTTGAAGCAATTTAGATTCAACAACGATAGTGTATTAGTCATTGGATATGAATTAATTTAGACATGACCTCATGTAACATTTAATGTGGCATTGTCAAGTGGTTATTGATCACTATGATAATAGAGACTAGCTTTTCGAATACGAAAAATTGACCATGGGAGAAGCATTCTGGTCTTCCCCTTTATCTTTGAATAAGACTACAACAATTTTATCAATACGATATGGGGACACTTATGTAGAAAATATATCATAGTTAATACTTATGTATTACCACCTAGCCTACTCTAGGTATGCGCCCTCTTAGGGTGGTAGCCTATATTTCTCAATAGGTTTTTCACTTATCAATGAAAGAAGGCACGAGAGAAGGCTACCGAGAGAAGGAAAAACTAGCCAATTTTATGAGAGATTAGAGGACACAAAGTTATGGGATAACCATGTGGCTTAGATGGTACATGGATTTACATTTCTTTCTTTATGGGAATCAAGATTAAGAACCAAACACAAAGTCCAATAATCCTGAATTCCTGGAGAACTGAATACCCGGAGAGCTGGAGCTCCTATTTCCTAAGTCTACAGTCTTGGTTCCCGGTCATGTGAAGGTTCTTAAATAGCTTTAGGGCCAAGTTCAATAACTACACAAAAAAATGAGTTAATCCTTTGGTTCTTAGCCAAAGGGAATATGAACAATAATGTTAACAAGGAGTGCTTACACGTACTTCAACAAAGTTTACTTTTGGAAGTATTACTCCAGAAGAATACAAGAAGGACAAAGTCTATAGGACTTGGTTCCAACACCAGTCCTGTGATAGAGGAATAAGGATGAAAGTAGAGGCACTAGGAGCATCTCTTAAATAAATAAGCCTGTTGTTTTGATCGCACGGTCATTTGAACATTGGGATCAAAACAATGCCCAAAATGACACATTTGTTTGGAACATGTGTCATTTTGGGCGTAGCACCAATGGATGGGTGCCTTGGACACATTTGTTTGTAACATGTGTCATTTTGGGCATAGCACGATTGGATGTTGTATAATCAGCGAACAATTTAGGAAGTTTGTAGTGACACCGTCAAGCATAGTTGAAGTTGGAAATGCAGAAAATTGGGTCCACTTAGGCTTGAAGTTGGAAATGTAGAAAATTGGGTCCACTTAGGCTGGGAGGGGCTTGCACTATGTCTAAGAAGGACAAATGTGAAAGGAAAGTATTTTATTAATAGTATATGCCTCAAATTTTCCAAGATATCATTCATTGATCATTCAACAAAAGTATAAATGACCTCAACAAATTTGCTAAGTTCTTGGGTTGGAATAATAGGTTGAATTTCAATAGATGAATGAGAAGAAGAAGCCAAAACCTGTAGGAGGTGGGTCCATGGTTTCTTTCATTCATTGATCATTCACCAAAAGTATAAAGGAACTTAACAATTTTTCTAAGTTCTTGGGTTGGCATAATAGGTTGAATTTCACTAGATGAATGAGAAGAAGAAGAAGCCAAGACCTGTAGTAGGTGGGCCCAAGGTTTCTTTAGGGTTTGGATTGTGATTTTGTTTGGTAGTAGGTAGAAGGAAATATTTCCTTAGAATCATTGTACATATGTCACAAAGTTCTAGGCAGGAGGCTACAACTCCCTTGTTGTATACTTGAAACATTCTTCATCTAAATAAAATTATGAAATGTACCTGGGGTGATGCTTATACATGTGTATTGTGGACTCTTTACATTATTGAACATTATTGTCCCTTGTAATGCATTCAGTTGACTAAGTATTCAAATATTGGCTAAGTATTGCTTAGAAATTTTAAAGGTTTCAGTTGGACGTGTGCCTACTATTCGATGAACTTGGTTGAGTAGGACTTATTTTCATTTGATAGATTGTACCTTAATTTGAAGTTATGGGTAGACCTTAAGTGAAGAGATGTAATTTGGTTGTAGTAGGAATAGGATAAACAATCCATTATGGTCGAGGAAAGGTAGTACTACACTACCTCAAGTGAAGAAATATATTTGGAAGAAACTCAAGTTTTCAAAGAAAAACTCAGGAATAGGTTTGTGATAGGATGGCTCTTAACCCTGAATTGGTGGACTAATTTCCAATTTTTGAGGTTTTATCTCCAATGTAATTTTTTATTTTATTGATAATATATAATATGAATTTTTTGTGTGGAATGTTTGTGCATGTATGTGTGTGCGAAAACTTATAGGCTTAGCTCAATATGTCCACACATATTATTTCAAAATATACTTTCTTGTGAGGTATTTTTGTTATAGTCCATCTTAGGTTCAACTCTAGCAAACTTTTGTTGGGTTACTATGCACCATTATGGTATGCACCATTATGGTTAGTAGTCGAGACACTCTCCATTTGAATAACCCATAGAAAGAGGAATACCATTAGATTTTCCTCTCACACATAGAGAGAGAAATAGTCTTTTATTAATCGTTTATTTTTTAAAAATATGATGGAAAGCCATTTCAATTAATTCTATCTTACACAAGACACAAAAGCATGTCGATAACTAATGGGATCTCATCATATTTAATATAGATGTGTCTATATTAACAATAAATGTACATGTAATGGTAACAAAATGACCAAAAGCCATTTTGGGTCATTGTTAGTCTATGTGATTTAACCATAGAAATTGAATGCATATTATATTTATTTATTCTCATTTCATTATCTATATACTTTCACATTAACTTTATTGTACTACTTTGATGTAGGAACCTTGCAAATATTTTTTTTCCTAATCTATATTTATGTGGTTAGCATTATGCATTATGAGTATTTCTTTTTAGAACATTTCATTATCTATATACTTTCACATTAACTTGATATAGTGCTACTTTGATGTAATTGATACAGTGCTACTTTGATGTAAGCACCTTGAAAATAATTTTTTTTCCCTAATCTATATTTATGTGGTTACCATTATGAATATTTATTTTATGTATTTCTTTTATGAGTGTTTCTTTTTGTAACATCCCACAATGTTCACCATCTTGCTGACATTTCGAAAATGACATCATCAAGACCATGAGTGAGTCAAATTGAAAGACCTACCATTTTAATCTTATAAATGTTAAAATATTCCAAATTGGAATCAATCTCAACTCAATCCAATCAAGCATAAACATAATGAGCTAAAATATTCCATTTTAATCTTATAAATGTGAAAATATTCCAAATTGAAATCAATCTCAACTCAATCCAATCAAGCATAGACATAATGAGCTAAAATATTCCAATTTGGGACCAATCTCAACTCAAGCCAATCAAGCATAGACATAATGAGGGGATATTATAGGATTCAAGCATAGACATAATGAGGGGATATTCTAGGATTTATGAGGGTAATCAGGATTTATGAGGGTAATCAAGCATAGACATAATGAGGGGATATTATAGGATTAAGCATAGACATAATGAGGGATTTATGAGGGTAATCAAGCATAGACATAACCGGGGGATATTATAGGATTCAAGTATAGAAATAATGAGGGGATATTCTAGGATTTATGAGGGTTCTTTATTGATTAAATAAGGGAGTCCAGTTATTACTCAATTATAATCCTTAATCTTTGTTCAAATTCTCTGTTTGCTTAACGAACTCAAGGGCCTTAATTGAATCGACACTTATGGTATTATTACTCAATTATAACCCTTAATATTTGTTCAAATTCTTTGTTTGCTTAACGAACTGAAGGGCCTTAATTGAATCGACACTTATGGTATTGTTATTCTTTCACAATGACCTCGACATTCTCTAGAGATGTATGGTGCCTATTCTTGATAGAGTGATTCATTTAGGTAAATGTACAATGTGTTAATTGTGAATATTTAACTCCTATATTAAAGAAGAGGCTAGATATTTTAGGTGTTAATTGTGCATATCTAACTCCTATATTAAAGAAGAGGTTAGACATTTTAGGTGTTAATTGTGAATATTTAACTCCTACATTAAAGAAGAGGCTAGATATTTTAGCTAGGAAACTTGTAGTATGATATAATAAATATTTATAGTGATTTGATAAACATATTTTTCTAATATTTTAATTGCTTTTTTTCTAAAAATTCAAAATTGTTTTATATCAAAGTTCCATTTGTATATAATCTATTAAGGCTAGTTATAAGGGACTCTTTCTTTAATTATAAGTTTATAAGTTTTTAGAGGATTTGAGAAAAACAATTTATATGCATTTACAATTTAATAAAAATGATATATCAATAATATATTCTACAATTTGTGTTAGAAAATGTAATCTTAACTAAGAGGTCCTTGATTAGCCTCACTATAAATGAAAAATAATATATTCTACAAATTGTGTTCGAAAATGTAACTTTAAATAAGAGGTCTTTGATTAGCCTCACTATAAATTAACTTTAGACTTCTCATTTGCTATCTATTCAATTTGTTCAACTTCCTTATAAACATATTTCAAAAACATTATCATTATTTTTAATGTTATACTTGAATATTTTACCTCAAAATTTTTTATACAAACACCACATATATATGTATGCCTCTCGCAAGATATATTGCAGTCTTAAAATCAAAAAATTAATTCAAGCAACCGAGGGTTTATTTGAACCTATATATAGGCCACCAACGATGTGATCATACTTTTGATTGCATAATTATTGATTCAATAATGTGGGCCTTTAATAAATATGCAAGGGATATATTCCTTAAATACCAAACTTTGCAAGAAAATTGATTTCCAACCTCAGGTTTTCTTTGGCCAAAAATATCAGAAAAAACTAGGCCTCCCACGAAATATTCCACCTGCATGTTCTGAGGAACCCCTCTGCCACCTATTTTGACTGAGAGCATTAAAGAACAACATTATTGATGTCGTCACCCCCTAGTTCCTGTACCCAATGACAATGTTAGGAAATGAGCATTTAACGCCTTAGAAATCGTGTAGAGCATTAACACACAACATTCTTGATGTTGTTATTCCTGGCTCATGTCAATGTTAGGAAATGAGCATTTAATGCCTTGAAAACTGTGCATTGAAGTAATTGAAATAGCCCAAAACATAATGTCCCTGCCACCAAAATCGTTTTTCAAAAAGTGAATGTATTTGTAAGGGATAGATTGATGTTAAAGCAGTCCATTATTAGTCAATTCCTTATATTGGTGAAATTCAAGTTTTTAATTTGGGATTAGAGCATGAACATCAGCCAAATTAGACTTGATGAGCTAGCTTTTCCTATATTTCCAGGGAGGTTGTATTCGCCTAGCTTCCCACGATCTCCAGTAAGGTGATTCATACCTAAAATTTAAAAGAAAATAGTAGATTAAGAAATTATTTCCCAAATCACTCATGTAAAATGTGTAATTATCAGTTATAATGAATTGTTAGATATGGGAACAATTGAATATTAATATTGAAAGGTGATCACTTTTCACAACTTTCGATGAATTAAGGGGCCAATTATTTCTAGAAGTTATGAAGACATTAATAATGTAGTATTGTTTGTAATCTCGACGATCAATATCTAGCCTATTAGACTCTACAGTGGATGGATGGATAATGTATATACCATGAACTTGCATAAACCCATGGCATGGATGATGCTTAATCATACACAATGGATCCGCATGGTGATGCAGATGGTATAAAGGATGGATGGTTCCCGAGGTGTATGGTATCCTTCATGGATTCCCTAGGTCGACATTATATCTGACCGTCGTCATATCTTGGATCAGTCTCGCATGATTTGGCGACATGATCTAGACTCCCGATGTAGTTGGATATTGTTTTTGGATTTCTTGGGAGCTCGAGGCGCCATTGAATTAGTCTAGCATGATTCGTGAATTAAATTACCCACCTACCCATAATGCTACACTGGTTCTCAAAATAGCTCAATCGACTTCATTCAGGTTGTCCATCTTCCGAGAAGGTTGTTCCAACTTGCATCAGCTACTAGGAGTGATCCTTCTACTACTACCTACAAGTAAGATATCGGCCAACAAAAAAGGATCACACCTAGGATCACACCCAGTAGCTAACGCAGGTTCTACTTCTGCCTACAAGTAAGATCTCAACCAACAAAGAAGGATCACGCCTAGTAGCTAACGCAAGTTCGAACAACCTTCTTGGAATATTGATGCCCTGAATGAATTCGGTTNTAGGATCACACCCAGTAGCTAACGCAGGTTCTACTTCTGCCTACAAGTAAGATCTCAACCAACAAAGAAGGATCACGCCTAGTAGCTAACGCAAGTTCGAACAACCTTCTTGGAATATTGATGCCCTGAATGAATTCGGTTGAGCTATGTTGAGAACCAGTGTAGCATTGTGGGTAGGTGGGTAATTTAATTCACGAATTATGTTGGACTAATTCGATGATGCCTCGACCTCCCGAGAAATCCAAAAAAGATATCCATCTACATCGGGAGTCCAGATCATGCGGGAGTGCTCCAAGATATGATGACGACCAGATATAATGTCAACCTCGGGAATCCATGAAGGATACCATCCACCTCGGGAACCATCCATCCTTTATACCATTTGCATCACCATGCACAACCATTGCATACGATCAACCATCATTCATGCCATGGGTTTATGTAGGTTGATAATATACACATTATCCATCCATCTACTGCATAGTCATTAGAGTCTTAATGACTCTGTAATAGGATGGATATTGATCACCTTAATCGTGTAGTATTGTTTGCAATATCCACTTTGAAAATGAATTATTTAAACACCTTATTTCTCCTTGAACTCGTGGACTCCTTATATAACGAATAAAATAATTGGCATCATATTCCAGATCTTTAGCTTCGACAGAACTCTTCAACATTAGTCAGGCATTTGACCATTCTGCTTGAAAGTGCCATTTGACCTGTCCTTCTAACAACATGTTTGTTTGACTCTGACACAGGATCAACAAAGAGAGTAAAACAGGAGTTGTAGCAATTCTAGCAAACTTTGTAGATAACAAATTAGTTAGATTCACCTATGAGCTCTTTGAATTGTCAAAATTCATCTCATGCTATGCTCATTGTGACAGGTAAATACTTAGTGATTTCTATGATGCATAATTGTCTTTAATACTAGTTATGACAAGATTCCATAAAGGTTCTAGATCCATTGGACGACGGTCAGGTTCTCTGG
>ML872858.1:19555-35968 GCA_009831015.1 Picea engelmannii
TGTCATTGTCTGATTATCCTTTAGCCTCTTCAAAGCCCCAGGTCACCGGGGACATCTCCCCTGGGCCTCACCTCCCTAAAGAGAAAGAACCATCCCATCGTGGTGACATTGGGTGGGATAGGTTCCTGTTACGCCAGTTTGGCTTTCTACTTTATAGCCTTTCTTCCTAGCTACAAACTGTGCGATAACAGGGCCGATATGTACCCTTTACATTACAATTAGGGTTACAGGTAAGTCTGACTCTTGAACAATATAGCAAGGGATCTCATACACCCACTAGTGCTCAGCGACTAGGGGCACATCCATAGGGATGTCCATATCTCTATCTCACTGCGTCTCACAGGAGAACCACACTCACTAGTGCTCAGTCACTAGGATCACGTTCACCTGTGCTCATCCACAAGCGCGTCCAACTCAACAGATCTTCTTTCCCATTGCATTACACAGGAGAGTCATTTGGAGTTCATCATCTCAACTCTTTGCTCAGAGGAGGCTAATACATCGTTTTCATCTCTGTCTCAGAACGATGCAACTAGCTTATGGGAATTCACACGTTCACCCGTGCTCAGCCACAGGCACGTCTAACTCAACAGATCTTCTTTCTCATTGCGTTACACAGGAGAACCATCTGGAGTTCATCTCAACTCTCTGTAAGGAGGAGGCCGACACAACGTTCCAGTTCTGTCTCAGATAGGAACCACACACCTAACTCATGGGCTCTCTCTCAAGTCGACTCAATCAATTCTTGGAGGATGTCTCACGCAACTTTAATCATCAACAAAGATAGGACAGGTCTTAGGTTAGGTCAGCTAGTTTAGGGCCGACTTAGGCTGACTTAGGAAGGGGGCAGCTTCAGGAGGGTGCTTAGGAAGAGGGCAGCTAGGAGGGCTACTTGGAAAAAGAATATCCTTTGCAGCGGCTCAAAATTTAACATTGGGCACTCAGTTGAATTTCAATACTGCCTACTATCCACATATAGATGGACATATTGAAAGAGTAAATCAAGTGATTGAAGACATGATTTGTATGTACCTAATGAACAAACCATCGAAGTGGGAGGATTATCTACACTTGGTAGAATTTGCATGTAACATTGGGCATTAAACATTATTGAAAATGAGTCCATTTGAAGCTTTAAATGGCATAAGGTGTAGGACACTAGTGAGCTGGGATAATCCAATAAACAAAATTGTGCTTGGGATAGAATTGCTTAAGGAAGTGAATTAAGAAATTGCTAAAATTAGGCAGAATTTGACGACAACCCAAGATAGGTAGAAATGCTATGTAGATTAAAGTAGAGTGCATAGAGAATTCCATGTGGGTGATCATGTTTTTCTCCGAGTGAATCCCAGGAAGAGTTCCTTGAAGTTTGAAAGTTGTGACAAACTAGCACCTAGATATTGTGGGCCATTTGAAGTACTTGATAGGATGGGGCCAGTTGCATATAGACTTGCATTGCTTAGTAACACTAAAGATCATGATGCTTTTCATGTTTCTTTGCTTAAGAAATATGTGCATGACCCTAACCATGTGATTGATTAGGATGTGATCCAGGTGGAACTAGAGGGAGAGTTCCAAACAAAGTTACTGTGCATCCTTGACAAGAAAGTACATTGCTTTGGAACAGAGCCATTGGATAGGGAAAGGTGCAACAAAAGTTCTTTGGTTTTGACGAGGCTACTTGGGAGTTGGAGGATGTCATGAAGGAGGCACACCCATTTTTGTTTCGATTTTGATAAAGCACTAAGGCCGATGCTATTCCGGGGGGCGAAGATGTAATACCCTGGTTTTGACATGTGGAATGAATTGGATTAGATTATGTAAATGACGTAAATATGCAAGTATGGATTTCTAGTGTGGAGCTCAAGGCCAAGGCTTGACTAGTGAATGGCTGGGTATGTATGATGTAAATATACATATATAGACCATGTGTTAAGCTTTTCACGGTGAACTAAAGCTATGTAAATATTAATGTTTGAATATAATATAAAATGGTACAAGATGGCCGTGGAGAGCACGAGAGGGGCTATGATTCCACTAGAGGGGAAGATAAAAAGGGGGCCTATTAGATCTCATCTCTTTTCTACCATGTGCCTTAAATTAAGCCATCCACCTCCTTTGACTTATTAAAACCAATGATTGAATGCATGTAAGAGTTTGGCGGGGAAGTCTTCTCATGTAGTTATGGAAGCATGGGAACAAAGCCATTGGATAGGAAAAGGCGCAACGGAAACACTTCGGTCTTGATGAGACTACTTGGGAGTTGGAGGATGTCATGAAGGAGGCACACCCATTTTTGTTTTGATTTTGATAAAGCACCGAGGCTGATGCTATTCCGGGGGGCAGGGATGTAATACCCTGGTTTTGACATGTGGAATGAATTGGATTAGATTATGTAAATGACGTAAATATGCAAGTATGGATTTCTAGTGTGGAGCTCAAGGCCAAGGCTTGACTAGTGAATGGCTAGGTATGTATGATGTAAATATACATATATGGATCATGTGTTAAACTTGTCATGGTGAACTAAAGCTATGTAAATATTAATGCTTGAATATAATATAAAATGGTACAAGATGGTCGTGGAGAGCACGAGAGGGGCTATGATTCCACTAGAGGGGAAGATAAAAAGGGGGCCTATTAGATCTCACCTCTTTTCTACCATGTGCCTTAAATGAAGCCATCCACCTCCTTTGACTTATTAAAACCAATGATTGAATGCATGTAAGAGTTTGGTGGGGAAGTCTTCTCATGTAGTTATGGAAGCATGGGTTGAGTACAATAATCACGGGGAAGTGTAAGAGTCCTACATTCCTCTTGTTAGAGGTAATGTCAACCATCATTTCCCTCAATTCTCTCAATGCCATTCACTCTAGCATTCATTCCATCATTCTTGTGTTCATGCTTTAGACTGCTTATTTTGTATTCTCCATTGCTAAACATTAACTAGTTTTGGTCAAATCAGCATCGTGAAGAGGAAATTACAGATATTGGATGAAAGATAGATGGCTGTAGGTGAGCATAGAGGCATGGCAAGTTAGGAAACCATCACCCACTGTGTATTTGTTGCTCCCTTGAAGCTTGAGAGCCAAATATTATTCTTACAGGCAATTTCCAGAAAGCATACAACAGATTGGGCTCTTTCTGCCCACACTGAAGAGCATTGGAGGGATGAATATCTCTAAGAGATTGTTGAACAGAGAAAGGGTATATCTTCTGTTTTATGGAGCAGGGGAAGAGAGTGCCATGGTTGTTTGATCGTTAGATGAGATTCCTGGAGTGCCCTAGAATGAACAGATTGGTTGAGCATGAGAGCAAATGGGTTGGTTTGAGAGAGATAGAACCCTGTGGTTTGATTCCTTTGCCATGGTGGCCTCATAGCCCGACTTGGGGGTGGTATTTGCATTAAATACCCACGGTTGGGTAGAAAATTGCTCGTATACAACCAATTTTTTGGACCAAATTTGGTTGAAAGATAAGTGCCTTATCATTGTTTATGAGTATGCAAAATTTATGTTATTTTTTGCTATGAAAATCTATGTATCT
Source organism: Picea engelmannii (assembly GCA_009831015.1). Lineage (NCBI taxonomy): Eukaryota > Viridiplantae > Streptophyta > Pinopsida > Pinales > Pinaceae > Picea > Picea engelmannii. The sequence goes on from ML872858.1 coordinate 23,102, forward strand.
AGCATGTTGTGTGTGATCATGCTTGATTATGTTCATGGGCATTTGGTTGCCATGAATCACTGTGAAGCCATGCTTGTTATTTCCATTGCATTTCAATTTTTGCATCTGAGCATGCATTTTATCAATTCTGGTCCTTTCTATGAGGCTTATCTAGTTGTTATTGTCGGGAGAAGGCCTTTGAGTGCCAGAGTTTGGAAGCTTGTATCTTGGCTACCTATCCCGTGGTTGGGATTGCTGTGTCGGAACGCCACACATTGGAAATTTAGACCAATGTTATCAAAACTAGAATTGGCTGAAGGCTAGATTGAGACTGGATCGGAACTGGGGCTAGAAAATCTTGTTGAAGAACTAGTAAGAATTGGCTGGATGAGGGTTGGATGAATGTCGGTCCATATCGGAACTGGCCACTAATTGTCTTGAACCGCTTAGTCCAGAACAGAACTGGCCAACTAGTTTGGTTCAAAAACCAATTTGGACATCGTGGGGGGTGAACTGGTCTAGATTGGCTGGTTGTGATAACACTGGGTTACATGGAATCCCATCATAGTAACATGTTATGTTGACAATGCTGCCAACAACCAACAGCCGTAAAATATTAATAATGTATATCATATTCTCATGACGGCCCTTCAGTATAAGTTGAGAAGTAATATTTGATAAAAGAATGATAGTTAGGAAAAGTAGGTAAAAGTCATAAAAAATTAAATTTCAAACCCAAGAAAAGGGAGCAAGTCTATTGTCATGCCCTTGGGATTGACTCAAGTCTAAGATGTCAGTGACATGCAGTTTAATTAGGATGTAATTTGAATTTTGATGTAGTTTCCAATGCTATGGAATAGTGTGTGATAGGTTTAATTGTGGTTGTATTTTGATAGTACACAATATCATTCACTTCGTAAGTATGACACAAGAAGAGATGGTCATATCATAAATTGAAGGTCATTATGTAACATTTGTAGATAAGAGAAGATAAGATAATTCTATTAATAAACAAATGACCACAAAAGTAGGTCAATGGGATCACTGAGTACAATGATGTTGATACAAAGTAGGAGCATCAAAATGTCTCCTATATAAAGAGTAAGAAAGAAAAGTAAAGCCTGAGATCTATGCTAAAGCATGGAAAGTCCTCGACTTCGAGTATGGGTGGCTGCAAAGGGAGGGAGATGTACAGAGGAAAAGGAGCTAGGAACTGGATCATGGTCCACTAGATCTATCTCTCTTAGCAAATATTTTAGCATCCGATTTTGAAGGAAAAATCAGGATGGAATGATGTCCTGAGGAAGAGTTGGGGGAAGATCTTGACTGCCCATTGTGTTGCTGTTTGGAAGAGGTAACCTGTCTTTGATGCCTAGGTGATCTTGTTTGCCTGCTGGTAAGGGATTTGGTTTGGCAATGTCTTTGAGATCTCTAGGGAAGGGGGATGGTCCCTCAGGTCGACACTGATTTGGAGTCAGAGGCAATGTTGCTATTAGTCCATCTCTTGGTGCCCCTAGCTAATGGGAGCACTGTAAGGAAGGAAGTAATCTACTGAGCAAAATCTAGCCTAGGAGGATGGAAAACGCAGGCATGAAGCTTGAGTGCCTTCTGTATGTATAGGGTGAGACATGTTTGGTTTAAGTACCTAAAGAAACTAGATAGGGTCTGGGTCCCCCTGAATAGAGAGAAATGTTTCCAAGGCTTAGTGGTGGAAAAGTTGATACCTCACTTAAATTTATTGCAAGATTCGTCAGGAAAGAAGATAATGTAAAAAAGTTAGTCTCTACTTGTCTTGAGATGGTGGATAATGCATTGCTATTATTGTGAATATAAAGCATGGTCATACTATTGTGTGCAACTCAGGGATACGTTGTCGATATTTTTGGTAGTGAATTAAGAAAATCTTGATAGAGAAAGGTCCAAATGGCTAACTCTAAGCAAAAATACTCATGAATTGTTGTATTTGTTCTCACAGTCTTAGTGGAATGTTGTGGATCCACTTGATCTATTTGTGGTAGCTTTAATGGCAGCTGTACCAAAGTTGTTGGAATGTTGTGGATCCAATTGATCTATTTGGGGTAGCCTGTAGCTGTATCAAAATTGTTACTGCTTCACCACTGTTAGTGAATATACCAATGGTGAAAAAATTATTGTCTGAGGGTGCTGAAGCAAAAGAAATGTACATTTCAGAGCAATGGATTTTTGAACTAGCAACAATACCCATCTATGAAGAAGTTCTCAAGCTAGATAGAACGAAGAAAGATTGATCGAAGGTCGTAACCAAAGTTATAATGTCAGAAATGACACCAACTTCCAAAGATGAGCTTAAGTTATAATTCCTAGACTAGGCTTATGGGTATTATGATCATGATGTTTGTGAGAGGTGTCACTGTTGAATGATGACCAGGAAGCTTTCTTGTTGATGCTTGAGCACTCTGAGATGGCTGATACTTCGTATGATATCATTGCACTTTGAAGTTCGTGGTCAGCATCGCAATTTACTAGAAATGAATGTGCAAGACTGCTAGGAAAGATGGCAATGAGGAATAGTCAAGAGGATAGGGTTGTGCTGCATTGTTGTGAGGAGGAATTGACTATTTGGAATCTGACTTTGCAACTTGAGAAGCCTAAATATCACAGCCTGTGGGCAATCAAGAAGTGAAACAAGGGTTGACAGCATAGAAATCCCTAGTGGCTTAACATTTGTCATGGTGGAAGCTTTTGAGACAGGTATACATAAACAAAAGGTTGTTATGCAGGTATTAAATGTAATGTCCCCATTTTTGGATTCCCTTGCTTTACAGTTGGAGGCGACCTTAATGTCAGGCTTCAGCCTGGCCAGAGGGGTAAATAGAGGTTAACAAGGGGCTCGGGCAAATTGGAGGATTTATATGAGGCCCAGCCTAGTCCATTCACCTTATTTCATGATTAGGATCACTTCCGCACAGTTTGTTCTTGATTCTGTGGCATTCCGACGATTCCCGTAAATTAAGAGTATTATTGAGTATAAATTAATTAAATGCACTCAAGGGGTTATTTGGGTCATATTGTTGGAGGGACCACCTTCGTGTAATAGCTCGTTGGAATCGGGATGAAAATATTTAAAGGTTGGGATGATGAGAAAGACACTTCTGGCATCTGGGAACAACTTACAAGCCAAGTAATTGCTTTCCGACATTAAAAAGGGGTTAATTAATTAATAAAGTGATTTTACTAAAGTTAAATTATAAAGTCACTTTACTTTATTAGAAAGGGTAAAAGGGTCCGAAAAGGGTCAATGAAAGAATAAAAGGGGGAATGAGGGGCACCCTCCCTCATTATTCACTTGTTATTTTCTAAAATTGCATTAAGGGAACTCTTTTGGCTTTGGCTCCTGGAACGAAAACCCTAGAGAGTTTTGGAGATTGGTTTCAGTGGTGAAACTATCCACCCTAGCTAGTCATTGAGGGGAGATCATCTAGATCTTCTCAGTGTGCTTCATCTGTGGCGGAGAATATCTATGGTGGCTGAAATTTTCTCTTTTGGTGGCTGAGATATTTGTTTGTGAAGGAGCTATTTTGTTGGTGGCTGAGAATTCTTCATTGTGGGTCGAGTTACTCCTTGGAGGAAGATTGTTTCTCCTGCTGGGCGAACTACTCCTTTGTTGGGTTGTGTAGAGTGGTAGAGATAGACTTTTCTGTACCAGGGGGCCGAGCTTTCTGTTCTGGGCGTTTTTCTTGTGTGGCTGGGTGCTTCTCTTGGAGGCTGGACTCATTTTATTTGTATCTGGGCGCATTCCTTATTTGCTGGGAGCTAATTTATACACAGGCTGAGTTTCCTCTGTAGTTTGGGCCGATTTCTGGAGGAAAGAGGGCAGAACTCTATGCTGGGCGCACTTCTGGGCAGCCAGACTGAGATTTTTCTATAGGGAGGCTTAGTTATCTAGCTGGAGGCCTCATACTCTTATTGGAGGTCGAGTTTCCACATCTGTTGGTCATATCATCTCATTTGGGGGATCGATTTGATTGGTTGGACAAGTCAATATTAGATCCAGGCAGTTTTCTTATTTGCTGGGTTGTATTCTTCCCTGTGGCCAAATCTCTTAGTGAGAGGGTCGATTTTCCTGTAGCTGCTCATTTGCAATTGAAGGGCGAGTTGGTTGCTGTTAGAGAGGTGAAATAAAGGCTACTGTTGTCAGCAGATCTGCTATCCATTGCTGGACTGTTATCCTCACTTTGCTGATCGAAATCTTCACCTACAGCACTACATTCTTCATCAGAAATAATATCAGGTTACCTTATGTTAACTGTTGTTTATTGCTGGGAGTTTTCAATTGTATCACAGCTGTTACAAATTCTAATGCAATAAATGTTTGGAAGTTTTGAAACTGGTGTTCTTGTAATCCTTCAGTAAAGATTAGAATCATTTATAACTGTTGGTAGCATGTTGTATGCAAACTGTTTGACTAAACATTTACATCATTAAATTGTGGGGAAAAACCAAATTTTTTTAGCAAGGGTTATTACATTATATGGTATATTAGAGTGCTATGGGAAGGTTATGATTATCTGGGAGAGTGAAGTGTAGAGGGATAATGCTGGTTTGGGCACTATGTTTAAAATACAATTAATTTATGTCTGTTTTGATTGTGTAAAGTGGATACTGGATTATTATAGCTGTATTTAGGCTTGAGGGCAATCTTAAAGGTAAAAAAAATGGATCAAGAAGATTTTGAGCGGTGGCCAAAAAAAGAGGAAAATTAATGATGATCGAGAGGCATTCTGAATGCAGAAAAATGGTTGGTATCAAAAGTTGATGGCATGAGAAGACAATTGCTTTGACAGAAGATGGAAGAACTCAAATTAGCGAAGGACCAGATTTTAGATGGCAATAAGTTAAAGAGATATGGATGGTGCACTGAAACAACTAAATAAATGGCATGCATTGTGCTAAATTGGAGAAATATACACTGGAATTTGGTACTTGTGGGGGTGGTTTCTTAATTCCAAACTAAATATTTCAAAAAGAGGGGAAAGGGAAACTTTGAATTTCGTATCAAGCAAGATGAAAAACTTGAGTTTCCATCAGAAAGAAATAGAAGAGTTGTCCACTTATGAGGTCACAGGAACCTTAAGGGTAGTTAGACATTTCTAATACGGGCTTTTTTTGTTTGATCGTATGGAAGAATGGATGACATAATATAGCAAGTTCTAGATTAATATGAGCAATGGAATTTCTAGATTTTGTCTTTGGATGATGTGGTCTGGAGTTTTGTTGTTGTAGCCATCTCGAAATAGAATGAGTTGCAGTTATTATTATTGCTAACCAAGGAATAAGGCCAAAATTGGCTTGTATGTGTTTAAGGTTGTAGTCTTATTGTAGGATTGCGTTATTACAACTCTATGTTAAGGTCATCTTTGTTATTAAAGATATGGGCAGGTTAGCATCTATGTAATTGGTAAGCTGTGTTCGTTCGCAATTAAGGTGTGATAATTTCAATATTGAAATTAGACTTCTGAGAAAATACTGAATTTTGTGATAGATTTCTCATATTGGAATGATTTCCAATATTGTTGATTTTTGTCTTCACCTCTATTATTATCGCCTTTCTTATAGACTCATCGAGATTGGATATGTCAAATAATCACATTTCATTGCTAACCTCTGCTTTCAATCCATAAATTTATGAGTGTAATAATTTCTATATTGATAGATATGAGGTTTGTTCGGTTTATAGATGAGAATTGGCTCACAGTTTTGGTCTCATATGTAGCACGGATTATAAACTATATTAGTATATAGTCTAGGAATTTGGTTTAGAGGAGTTATATAACTTTTGACAAAGATTGAATTTCTTGACATTTCTTAGATTGGGACGATTTACAATATTAATGATTTTAAACTTCGTCTCTATTATTCTTGCTTTTCTTATGGCCTCATCGAGATTAGATGCCACATAATCTATTGAAAATAGGAGTGTGACCTTCTTTCAACGACAACTGACCTTATATTGTATCATTATTATATTTGTAGGCTTGGCTAAGGCCGACTTTGTACACGTAGGTTTAAAACCCTATTGGGAGAGCACCATACCTTTGAGTTGGGTATATATACACCCACTCTCATTTTCATTTCTCATTCAAGTTATTCATTCATTCTTCTAATAAAGTGAATTGCCTAAGGGCACCTATCAAGTATTATGCAGTCTCTTGTGCTTTGTTTTCTCTCTGTAGTGCACTTGTCTTTGAGTTGTTTTCTCTCTCTAGGGTTGTGGTTTTCATGTGTCACATCTCTTCAAGTGTTGCACTGCCTCACACTTGGGTATTTCTCACTTTATTGCAAAATTAGGGTTTGTGTTGGTTTCATTCAACAGGGATACATGGGTATGCGTACCCACCGCCTGGGTACATGTCCTGGACAAGGATGATGTTCTGGGTACGTGGGGTACACACTAGGTATGGCCTGGTCATATTGGAGCCTTACCAGGATGCATGGGTTTCCTTAGGGTATGTTCCCATCCTTAAATTTGGTGTACAGTACATGTGGATGTACCGTATGTGACGAGGGACGTCCACATGTACCAATTTGTGGGTTGGCCCATGACCAAAAAAATTAAAAATCTATTTTAAAAATACAAAATCTAAGCACTAATCCTACCCTACACATTAAAAAGTATATTAATATATTTAACCTTCATCCTAAACCCTAATGCTCCATCTCTCATCTGTTTAAATGCACTTCTAAGCCATACAGATTCACTTCTAAAATCTGTGATTTTGCTCTCTTGCTGCTAATTGCTAGTGTTGGGTGTTTGTTTGTGCTTGGGCATTACTATACAACTAAATACTTGCATCGACAAACCATTTCCAAACTGTCTATCCAAGTGACTTTCCATGTGGGGCCAACTTCTCTTTCTGGAGCCTTCTAATTCTTTATTATTATTCTCCTTGGACCGACTTCTCTTCTAGGGTATTCCCACATCTGTTTAATGGTTCTTTTGCTTCCAGAATATTCTTCTCTAAGCACAAAGGTTATATTGGAGGTTAATACCTTCCGCAACTACCAAAACATCAACAGTGCAACAAGGAGAAGAAAACCGAACAATAAAAAATCGAAGGACAAATTTCTGGGGAGCAGATCTAAGGTACTACCGGGCAGATCTAGCAGATCTGAGGTGCCAACGGGCAGATCTAGTGCAAATATGAGGTATCAACAGGAAGATCTAGCAGATTTGAGGTACCAACAGGCAGATCTAGCAGATCTAAGGTACCAATGGATAGATTTAGTGTAGAGTTGAGGTACTAGTGGAAAAATCTAGTGCAAACCTGAGGTACCAACAGGTAGATCTAGTAGATCTGAGGTACCATCAACTAGATCTTGTAGATTTGAGGACCAACAAGCAGATCTAATGCATATCTGAATGTCCAACAGGCAGATCGGGCCGAGGGTTTCTTCAGGACCAGAGTTGCCAGGTTTGTTGTAATTTGTATTTTTCCTTAGAGGGCCATTTTCCTTGTAAGGGAGCCCTTGTAAGATTGGAGTCATTATGAATGAAAAGCTGATTTTAAGGGCATAATTTCTGTGTGCACGTATGAAGTTTGGTTTCCAGTTTGCTTCCGCTATTTTATTTATTTCCAGCTAGTATATTTAATTTTATGTGCTGTAATCTAATTATCAACAAGGAAAAACACAACGTAGTAAAGTATCTAGGTGCTGGGGATGGTGAGATTGTTCAACAGGCTAGGCAGATTCCTCCAAGAAGAAGAAACTCGTATGCAATTTCTATTATAAAGAAGGGCACACCTTCAAATCTTGCATTTTTTGTCTTGAAAAGATTGAAGAGTTTGCAAAACAAATAGATTGCTATAAGGGGCATCTTGACAATACTGTTGGATCCTCTCACAGAGTGCATCTAACTGTGCACTTTGCCTATTGGTCCTCCTTCTCTCAACAGGAATGGATTGTTGACTTTGGAGCAACTAGGCATATGACCAAGCACCAAATCTTCTCCCCGATTATTGAACGCATTAGTGGAGAGAAATTGGTAATTGATGATAACTAAGCGTTCCTAGTTTCAAGTTGTGGCGATGTCATGCCATCATTGACATTGCCAAGTTTGAAGATGTTTTCATGTTCTAGGAGTTGGATTGAATTTTCTTTCCATTTACCACATCACACACAACAACAAAAAGGTGGAATTTTGGCTAGATCGATGGGTGGTAAAGGACATGAATGATGGTTTTAAAGTGGTTGCTTTGAGTTATTGTGATGAATCTGATCATATGTGCATTTTGGGGAGACACCTTTTTCCTTCGATTGAAATGGATTTGTTGCCATGGTAGTATGCTATGGCATCAACATTTGCGACATGCAAACTTTGAGTCTTTCTGACATATGAGCTAGTCTGCACATTGTTGATGATATTCCACACATTGAACCACCTAGTGGTGGCTAGACTGTATAGTGTTTGAAAAGCAGGGTATATCAACACATGTTGAACACCTTAAGACAAATACTCACACCATATCAAAGATTAGGCCACCAATGTTTATGTGGTTAAAACCGTCGAGGAGGGAAACAATGCACAATATTTAGGCAATTGATTAATGCATAAAATAATTTACAAGAACATCCTTCATTGCGATCATCAACAAATGATCCTCCATCCTCTTTGAATAGAGATCATGGACCAAGTGTCGTCAATATTGAGGAGATACTTAAATTGTTAGATCACTTGTGTAGGACATGATTGTGATAGTGGGATTGTTAAAGTACAAAATCACATTTAAAACACACTTCAACCTAACCCTATATTATACCAAGTTTGATGCAGGAGCATCTGACAGTAAAATCGAGAATTGACCACTTGGGTCAATAAACATTTACCAAGGGAGTTGGTTCCCTAATTTTTCATTTATTTGTAATAGTTAGAACTTAGAATGATATCTAATATGTTGCATTGCGGAAGCCCCTCTATGCTTAGAATGATATCTTTAGAAGGTATCGAAGATTTTATGGTTTGAAAGGTGTGAGTGTTTTCTTATGTAATAGAACAAAAATACTAAGCTAGGGGATTGATAGAAATCCTTAGAGGATTTTTAGGTATTTGTTAGAATTCCCAAGAGATCTAGCTCTCGTTTTTATGTAACAGGTGTATGTGTGAGAGAGGGGAGACAGAGGTTAGAAGGAGAGTAGACAAAGGTTGGATAGATAGGGGTACACCAGATAACTGTGTAAAGTGGATTTTGTGTGCTGTATGTTTAAGCTCTGAGTGACGAAAGAATAAGTGTAATTCTAATATGTTTTAATTGAGATCTCTAGTTCCGTGTGTGTTAATTTGTTGGTATATGCCTTTGACTTCATTCAATATCTTGTCGCTTGGAGATTTTAATGTATGCATTTGTAGGAAAGACCGCGTGCAGTTAATTCCAGCCAAGTTCTAAAACTCTGTTTAAAAATATTTCCTGAGTATTTGTCTTCGCAGGAATAGATAGTCACGATTTGGCGCTGTAGAATCACCCCTTAAAGATCTGCGACACATCAATATTGTTTGTCGAATTCCATGCAGAGTTGTCTGTGAACCGTTGGTATTATTTGTTGAGTACCACACATAGAGTTGTCTGTGAAATGTTGGTATTATTGTTGAGTTCCGTGCGCAGAGTTGTCTGCGACAGATCTCGTCGGTATTGTTCACTGATGCTTCCGCACAGAAGTATATCTGGGTAGTGGTGTTTCCGCGCGGAGAGTTATCTGTGATAGAGCACAATTCAACGTTGTAGGAAAAGGCAATTTGAGCGCCTATCCGTGTTGATCTGAGGCCAGATAAGCAACCCAAATGTTAATTGTTGACAAAGTATTGAAAACTCTGTGATCGTGGGTTGAAGTTGGTGGTTCACGCCATCATTTTTGGTATCAGAGCTTACACAGTAAGTGTGCTCGTGAAGAAAGAGAAGATGTCGCCTAGGATAAGGGGTCAAGGCATACCGATTGCAAATGTAGAACTGCAACATGAGGTGAGGCAACTCCGAGCAAAGATGGAAGGTATGGAGACTTCCATGAAGAGGGAACTTGATACATGAGATATCGACGAAAGTGAAGAAGCAACAACCTTTGAGGAAGAAGAAGAAGAAGAAACAACAGAAGAGAGATTGATAAGGGTGGTCACAAAGGTCGGTGCCAGACCAAAGGTAGATGTACCCATGTATGAAAGTAACCTGAATGTTGAAGAATTGATTGACTGGATTAATTCCCTAGACAAATACTTTGATTATGAAGATGTAGATGAAGGAAAGAAGGTAAAGTATGCAGTGACAAGGCTAAAAGGTCATGCAACTCTATGGTGGGATGGATTGCAAGATGATAGGAACTGAAAAGGTAAAGCCAAGATTAAGAATCAGGATAGGATGATTGCGAAGTTCAAAAGCAATTTCATGCCTAAGGATTACCAACTGAATTTGTTCAGATAGTTACAAAATCTCAGAGAGAAGGCTATGACTGTGAAAAAATATACAGAAGAATTTCACAGATTGACAATTAGAGTTGATCATATTGAAGAAGATGTTGAAAAGGTTGCCAGGTATATTAATGGCTTGAGGTATGATATACAAGATGAAATTAACATTTTGGTCCTGAAGACAATTGAGGATGCCTATCAAGCAACTTTGAAGGTAGAGGATAAGCTGGCTAGAAAACAGAGCCAAAAGAACAAAGGAAGAGGTCCAACAAGAGGCAAAGGACAATCCAGTAATAGAGGGAGACTTTAGATTCCAAGAGATGAAGGAGGAAGCTCAAGCTCAAGTAGTCAATCATCAAGAGGAGGAGAATCAAGAGGCAAAAGATTTTTCTCTAGAGGCAGAGGTAGAGGAGGCAGAGAAATTAGATGTTATACCTGTGGAAAGACATGCCATATGTCATGGGATTGTCCATAAAATAAATCAGCAGGTCAGAGAAATGCAAATATAGTAGAAGCTAAAGAAGAGAATGCGAACGTAGTCACACAAGAAGAAGTTTCTAAGGTAGGGGAATCATTGTTGCCAAAAAGAGTTTCAATCAAATCAGAGAAGGAAGATAAAGAACCAACTCAGAGGAAAAGTCTATTTAGGACTGTATGCAAGTCAGGAGGTAAGTGTTGCAAAGTTGTTATTGATAGTGGTAGCATAGACAATTTGGTTTCCATTGAAATGGTAGAGAAGTTGGGACTGAAGAGGATAGTGCATCCCACTCCCTACAAAGTGTCTTGATTTTAGAAAGGACACCAGGTTTTGGTGAATGAACAGTGTAAGGTGGAAATTCAAATTGGTAGCTACAACGCTGAGATATTATGTGACATAATGCCTATGGATGTCTGCCATGTTTTGTTGGGAAGGCCATGGTAGTATGACGAAAAAGCCATTCATGATGGTAGGAGGAACACTTATTCTCTAGAAAAAGATGGACACAAGCATGTATTGTTTCCTTTGCAGGATGATGGAGCCAAATAAGAAGCTAGTCCTAGTGTGTTGCTGATGAGTGGAAAGGAACTGCTGTAAGAAGTCAAGAAAGAGGAGGTACATTTTGCTTTGATTCGAAAACCCAAGGTAATACTTACAAGTACAAATTTGGATGATTTTCCTGCAGAAGTTAAAGCTATGCTGGATGCGTTTACTGATATTATAGTTGATGATTTGTCAAATGCATTACCCCCTATAAGAGTATTAGCCATCATATTGACTTAATTCTAGGAGCAAATTTACCTGATAAAGCAACATATAGAATGACACCTCAAGAGAACGAAGAGATAAAGAAGTAGGTGCAAGAGCTCTTGGATAAAGGATTGATAAAGGATAGTTTGAGTCCTTGTGCTGTTCCAACAGTACTCAGCTCAAAGAAAGATGGAGGATGGTGCATGTGTAATGATTCAAGAGCAATCGATAAGATCACAATAAGGTACATATTTATATTACCTCGAATTGATGATGTATTAGATTGTCCGAGTGGAGCTAAGTATTTTTCAAAGATTGATTTAAAGAGTGGATATCATCAAATAAGGATTAGGGAAGGAGATGAATGGAAAACAACTTTCAAAACAAATAGTGGACTATATGAATGGTTAGCGATGCCTTTTGGACTCACAAATGCTCCAAGTACTTTCATGAGATTAATGAATGAGGTTTTGAAAGAATTTATTGGGAAATTTGTAATAGTATATTTGGATGATATCTTGATATATAGTCAAACAAAGGAAGAACATTTGAGACACCTCAAGATGGTTTTGAGTACCTTATAGGAAAACAAGTTGCTGATTAATTCGAAGAAATGTAGTTTTATGAAGAATGAATTGATATATTTGGGATTTGTGATATTTGAGGATGGTTTAAAGATGGATCTAGAAAAGGTCCAAGCAATAGTAAGCTGGCCTACTCCCAGAAGTGTGTTTGAGGTAAGAAGTTTCCATGGGTTAACAAGTTTTTATAGGAAATTTATCAGAAATTTCAGTTAGTTATGTGCTCCAATTATTAAGACTATCAAAGAGAACAGTCAACCATTCAAGTGGACAGTGGCAGCTGACCGAAAGCTTCAAATTTTGAAGAAAAAGATCACTGAACAACTTGTGTTAGATTTGCCAAACTTTGATAAGTCTTTCCAAGTTGAGATTGATGCCCGTGGGACTGCAATAGGAGCTGTACCGAGTCATGAACAAAGACCAATTGCTTATTTTAGTGAGAAATTGAATGAGGCTAAACTGAAATGTTCATCTTATGATAAGGAGTTTTATGCAATTGTGCATGCACTGAAGAAATGGAGACATTACCTCATGCCCAAAGAATTTGTTCTGTACACTGACAATCATGCATTACAATCTATAAGTAGTCAACCAAAACTGAATAAAAAACATGCTAAGTGGGTTGAATTTTTGCAGAATTTTACCTT
>WSFP011454231.1:0-19454 GCA_009831015.1 Picea engelmannii
ATTGTATAGAGAATGAAATGAAAGGCATGAACATGAATGGAAACACAAATAAATATTGCAAGGAGCACAATGATACAATGAGAACAAGATTCTATTAATAAATGAAATTGAAAAAGACTGTGAAATGCAAAGAATACAAACTAGCAAGAATGGTGGTAACTTATCTTTGAAGAGAGAGGTTTTTGCTACACTCATTCACAAGAAAACATTATAAGAGTTTGAAATGGCCTTTTAACATAAAGTAATAAACACGAAGGATCCAAAACACTAACCCTTGGAGATCAAGCACCAAAAGGATTGCAGACCTTGAGCTGGTTAGTTGATACATGAATGATCTGAAATCGGTGCTTAATAATTTACACCTTGACTTCGATTTTAACAAGATATTTTTTGACAATGCATGTGAATTATATGAGCGGAAAAAATCTTAAAGAATGAAGAGAATTTGCAGAAAACACAAAGAGACAAACCATAAATAGATTGAACACTAGAAATTGATAACATAGTTCGGAAAATATGCCTATGTCTTCGAGCATGTAGCTACAATGTGGGAGGCTTCTTTATTATTCCTCAATGCTAAAAAATATGCTTTGAAATTACATCACTCAGTTCTCTAACTGACTTAGTTGTACTGTTCTTTGTCTCAGGAACCCGATGTAATAGACAACACTCAAAAAGGCAGAGTAGAACTCCCGAAATAAGCCTCACAAGCTCAACTACTTTTTTGGCTTCGCTGCCCAACTCTTGCCTCAAGAGTCACTTGTGGCTTGTTTCAAAACTACATAATGCTTGGTTTATATATTATTGGGGCTAGGAATCACATCCCAACTTCCTCCCAAGATTTGGCATCAATCTGGGCTCAGATCCTCCAAAATTGAGCAAAACTCCCATTAAAAAGGCATAAAATCATTAAAGATTTCCTTTTATAATGTAAAAATCATACAAATGGAAAAATATTGGGCCACGCCCCTTTTCTCCATGCCCTTGGTCAAATGGATGGCCATGTGGCCATGCACTAGGAGCTCGCACCCTTGTCCTTCTCCCTGGTCCATGCTCCTGGTCACGTGGAAGGCTCCCGAGTCAACGGGCAGTCGTCGCTGACCGGGGCTTATCCCTCGAACTTCACACCTTATCACAACAAAACCATAAAAGGATGGAGGGTGGTTAAGCACTGCCCATCCACCCTTGTGTCTAGCAGAATGTTTTTAAGTCATCTACATGCTCGGAGGTCATGCGTTCAAATCCGCCAGAGGCTCAAACAAATTTTTACCTTGCCATTTTTTGCCAAACCCCGGGTGTCACGTGGTTCCCTCTGATTGGGCCACGTGTCACCATTTCATTGGCCCAAGCCACATCAATTGCACAGTCAACACCCTGCCATGTTTTACACCCGGAGGAAGCCACCTGTCTACAACCTCAAGACCGTACAACCATGTCACTGCCACACGTCCTCATATGAGCCTTCCAGGTGTGTTCCATACATCCACGTGTCCACATCTGTTGTTTCCATGTCACCGTATGGACTTCCATGTGTTAGTCTGTATAGTCTAGTCACTTGCCACACTAGCACCTAAAAACGCCAAATCCACCTGACACGTGTCAGCCCCTGGTGTTGCCACATTAGCATGCCTAAATAATCATGATGTCATGCTAACATCATCTTCCACGTCACGCTGACGTACTGCTGACATCAACAGTATGAATTGTTTACTTTGACCTTGACTTTTTTCCTGTTTGACCTTAACTTCAGATCGTGATAACTTCGCCATACAAAGTCCATTTTTGAAAAATAATATACTGTCAGAATCATCACGACGAGAACTATGTGATGGTGCTAGTTTCATATGAATTCGAGAACTTTGAATTTTTTTCCTTTTTGGATCCATTTGGATCACACCTCCCAACTAGGACCTTTTGGTCCTCCAAAAGGTTATTACATCAATTGACTACAACATTACATCAATCGACTAAAATAAACAATAAATAGTCTAGACTCAACAAAACATTAACTAGACTCGGTAAGTGATTTCATAGATCAAAACACTTTTATTACATCAAGTAGACTAGACATTGACTCGATGAAACATTTATATATGTGGCATAAAATCTGCCCTGTTCCAAGAAGATGACCCATCTCCTGCCGATGGAGTTTCACAGTTGTTCTTCTGCTCTAGCACTTCAAGATTTTTGGAGTGTTTCAACTCTAGATGCATATTCCAACAACTATCTTCCCAATGCCCATTCCTTTGACAATGTGAGCAATAATTTCAATATAGGACGAATTTAATGAAGCCTTTGTTGGACTGAGTTGAATCCCCGTTGGATTTTCCCGATTCTTGTCTTGGATGTGTTGAATTTGCATGCAGATTCTTCTTGACCTGTAGTGTTGCTTCATCCTATCTTGGCATACTCCTTGTCACCATGATCTTCTTTATGTATATATTTTTATTCTAGCATACTGCAACACAATGGTTATGACCGCTGCAAAATGTACATAGAACTATTCTTTTTATAATTTCCATGACCCTAGCATGTTCATCATGAAAGGTAGGTGAAGGATATTTATATGGTATACCTTTCGACCATTTTACCTTTCTTTTGCGACTCACTGTTCGTGTCATTGTTGGCTTGAACTTCTTGCTTTCCTTTACGAGTTTGAATCCATGCTGATTTCAATTATGTATGTCGATCCCAACAATGATCAACATCGTGTCTGAACTTCTGACAATGTGTACAACAAACCATTGGATTGTTGTCATTGGTAGACTCTTCTGTGTATCACAATCATTCATGTAGTGATTTTTCTTGCGCCTTGATAGGATTAGCTCTACTTTTGCCATGCTTTCCAAGACCTTGTCCTTTCATGTAGCCAAACTTGGATAACATCTTCATACCAATTCCTTTGGTATGCTTTTCAAAAGTGGAAATATCCTGATTGCCTAACTCCAGTTCCTGATTAGCTATAGGAGAAGCTAGAGTATACTGAGTACTTTCCACTAGCGAGGAAAATATGCCCATGGCCTCTCCTACTGATTTCTCCTCAACTGGAGTAGCTGGAGTATATGAATCCTCCTCATATGATTTCCCACGAAATGGATGAATTTCATCATCCTTGACAGGACTCATACTCCTAACATAAGGGGTTCTTCCAACTGGTCTTTCTTATGTTGCTAACACCAATGTTCGTATCATTTCCATGTCTTCTTCGAGGATTTCCTAGACTAAGTTGAATCCATGTTAGATTTTCCCGACTCTTGTCTTGGTTGTGTTGAATTCGCATGCAGATTCTTCTTGACCTGTAGTGTTGCATCATCTTGTCTTGGCGTACTCCTTGTCTCCATGATGTTCTTTATGTATACCTTTTGCTTCAGCTTACTACAACACAACGGTTATGACTACCACAAAATGTACATGGAACTATTCTTTTTATAAGTTCCACGACCCTAGCATGTTCTTCATGAAAGGTAGGTGAAGGAGATTTATACCTTTCGACTATTTTACCTTTCTTTTGCAACTCACGGTTCGCATCATTTCTGGCTTGATTTTCTTGCTTGCCTTTACAAGTTCAAATCCATGTTGGTTTCAGTTCTGGATGTCGATCCCAACAATGGTCAACATCGTGTCCGAACTTCTGACAATGTGTACAACAAACCACTGGATTGTTTTCATCAGTAGACTCTTCTACGTATCCCAATCCTTCATGGAGTGGTCATTCGTGTGCCTCGATCGGCTTAGCTCTGCCTTGGCCATGCTTTCCAAGACCTAGTCCTTTCATGTAGCCAAACTTGGATAACATCTTCATACCAATTCCTTTGGTGTGATTTTCAAAAGTGGCAATATCATGATCGCCTGACTCCAGTTCCTGGTTAGCTACAAGAGAAGCTGGAGTATACTGAGTACTTTTCGTTGGCAAGGAAAATATGCCCATGGCCTCTCCTATTGACTGCTCCTCAACTGGAGTAGTGGGAGTATATGAATCATCCTCATATGATTTCCCACGAAAATGGATGAATTTCATCATCCTTGGTAGGACTTAGAATCCTAACAGAAGGACTTCTTTGATCCAGGTGGATATTGGTGGTCACCCACCTTTTCCAACTGGCTCAAAATAGTTTTCTGACAATTTTGGTAATTTACTATTTTTAGTAGTTTTTAACTTTCGGGGCCATTTTGAGGGCCTAAATGAATCTTTTTTGGGATCTAGCTTCTCAATGATGGCTAAAGTTTCTAATTTATCCCCCAAAATGAATCTCCTCGACGATACCTTTCCAATGAGCTATCGTGTGCCCCAAACAGATATTGTATGCCAAAGTTACGCCCTGAGGGAGTTGATACACCAAACTATCCAAAACGAGGTCCACAAAACTGTTGGCTTTTCATCTTCTAGGGTTAGGGTTTTGGATTTTCTTTATGATAAAAAGGCCTTTAGAGCCTCATTGTAAAATCATCTTCTCACAGATGCGAGTAGCTATCACATCTCTTCTCAGAGATAATTTGACACCATTCTAGCAAGTCTTTCACTCTGTATTTTACAGTCTTTGTACATTTTCACTCATTAATAGAAAATTGTGTATTACTGTATCTCTGTGTTTATTGTTGCATATATGATACATTTATGTTATATTATTGAATATCCGAGATATCTCTATACATTTATTTATTATATCTCCGCTCTCATTTTGTGCCAAAAATAATCTGGATCAGTGGTATCAGAGCAGGCTGCTCTTGATCGTTTCTTTCAGTGCATGTCCCCGACGAGGTCCGAGTATAGAAAGTTG
Source organism: Picea engelmannii (assembly GCA_009831015.1). Classification (NCBI taxonomy): domain Eukaryota; kingdom Viridiplantae; phylum Streptophyta; class Pinopsida; order Pinales; family Pinaceae; genus Picea; species Picea engelmannii. The sequence continues at coordinate 4,779 of WSFP011454231.1, forward strand.
GGTCTCGAACTTGTCTCTCTCGAATAAAATCGCTCTCTCACGCCTAAGAAACCCTCCATGGCGGAAGAAAATAAAAACGACAGAGAAGACGATCCTGTCAATATGCTGCTTGAGCAAGCTCTCACGCGACAGAGGGACGAAATGATGGAGAATTTTTCCCACATCCTTCAACTTCTACTGATAGAAACAAGCACATCTTCATCAAACAACCACTTTGGAAGCACCTCTCCTTTCAAGGTACAGGTTAACTTTTATATTCCCATATTTGAAGGTTAGATAGATGTGGATACCCTAGACAAATGGTTAAATCTATTAGAAGATTATTTCTCTCTTCATAATTTTTTCGACAGGGAAAATATCACCTTCACACTCCTTAAATGTTTCCTCAATGTCAAACATTGGTGGGAAACTTACTGGGAGAAAATTTCCACAGAGGACTCTGGAATATATGGGGTCGAGCCCACTTGGGATTTTTTTGTGGATGCGGTAAAGGAACAGTATTACCCTGTTGGAAACTATGAGGACCAATACATGAGATGGACCACACTGTGACAAAGGGAGGGGCCAAGTAGTTCCAGAGTTCACCAATACCTTCCATACCTTGCGCACTGAAATGGGTATTAAAGAATCCGAACGACATTTTATTCTGAAATACCATGGGGCTCTACACAAATACATCCAAACTGAAATGGATTTTCTGGACATTTCATCACTTGGTGCTGCTTATCGATATGTTGTTAAAATCGAGCAGAAGTTTAAGCACCAGAAAAAACAAGAGTTCCAGTCTGCAAATACACAACAACCAAAGTACGATAAAGATGTCCCTAACAAACAGTCTCTCGAAAACCACTCCAAGCCACAGGAAAAGAAGGGTCACAAGAAGACAAAGAAGGACACCGAAAAAATAGTGTGATTTCCACAAAATACCCTGGCACAAAACCGATGAATGCCACTCAAAACAGTCATTGGTGGCTGAGATCAAAGACAAGGAGCCGAACCTTGATTCAGAATCTGATTCTGAAAATATTAGTAAAAGACAAATCATCGATGCAGACCCCACTGCTATTGTCGCGACCGCAGCAATTCAACCAGAAGAACCAACCAATCCTGAAGAGGGGGAGCACCTTTTTCATTCACAGATGTGGGTGAAGGGAACCTCACTGCATTTTATTATTGATAGCGGAAGCCATAAGAACCTCATCTTACCAGAGGTCATCAAACAGTTGGGATTGTCGACAACACCACACCTGCAACCATACAACATTGGGTGGCTTCACCAGGGACGAGATCTTCGTGTCAGCCAGCAGTTTCGATTGTCATACTGCATCCAACCCTTCAAGGATGAGGTATTATGTGATGTTTCCCCGCTAGAAGTCTGTGATGTTTTCTTGGGCCAACCATATATGTGGAAGCGCCATGATATCTATGAGTATCAACCCCGTAGTGTCATTGTTACTCTAGGGGGTCATCTCTACAGGATAACAGAGGTAGTTCCAACTACTATCCCACCTAAATAATGCTATAAGGTAGTATCTCATACTAAAAAATTCATCTTCTTCACAATCCGTTCAAAAGGTGAACAGAAGGATACTCCAACCACTACAGTCTCAGCCCAAGTGCCTTCTATCCAACAGAAGCAGGTCAACAAGATTGCAACAAAGTGTAAATATTCATTTTTCACACAGGCATCTCATGTAGCCAGACTGGTTAAAAAGGTCCAACCCTTCCAGCTACAGGTTCATGCCAATGTTCAACAAGATAAGCATCGCAACTTCTCCAACAAGGCAAGCAACTCATCAAAATGCAGATTCAGCAAACGCTTTTCCCTCTTCCTCAGGCACTCAACGCAATGGATACCATTTCTTCCTAAGGAGGGAGGATTGATCCAGGTGGATATTGGTGGCCATCCACCTTTTCCAACTAGCTCAAAACAATTTTCTGGCAATTTTGGTAATTTACTATTTTTAACAGTTTTTAACTTCTGGGGCCATTTTGAGGGCCTAAATGAAGGTTTTTTGGGATCCAGATTCTCAATAATATCCAAATGCTCTAATTGAGACCCAAAAATGTATCTCCTCAATGATACCTTTCCAACGAGCTATCGTGCGCCCAAAACGGAGATCATATGCCAAAGTTATGCCCCGGGAAGTTGATACACCAAACTACCCAAAACGGGGTCCACAAAATTGTTGTCTTTTCATCTTCTGGGGTTAGGGTTTTGTATTTTATTTATGATAAAAAGGTCCTTGGAGCCTCACTTTAAAATCATCTTCTTATGGATGCGAGTAGCCGTCACATCTCTTCTTAGAGATAAGTTGCCACCATTCTAGCAAGTCTTTCACTCTGTATTTTACAGTCTTTGTACATTTTCACTCATTAATAGAAAATTGTGTATTATTGTATATTTGTTTTTATGGTTACATATCTGATACATTTATGTTATATTATTGAATATCTGAGATATCTATGTACATTTCTTTATTATATCTTCGCTCTCATTTGGTGCCGAAAATAATCCAGATCATTCTTCCAACTAGTCTTTCTTCTGTTGCTAATACCAATGTTCGTATCCTTTCCCTGTCTTGTTCGAGGATTTGTACCAATATTCTTAGCTCAAAATTTTCTTGTTGAATCTATTGATTGATCTCCTCGAGTTCCTGGATTCTATCTCTCTTCAATCTTTTCCCCATGCTTATTCACAATTCCTGCAATATAGTCAGCTTGCTCTGATACCTCTTGATCTGAAATCGGTGTTTTGTAATTTACACCTTCACTTTGATTTTAACAAGATCTTTTCTGACAATGCATGTGAATTATATGAGAGAGAAAAAAAACTTAAATAATGAAGATAAGTTTCATAAAACACAAAGAGACAAACCATAAACAGATTGAACACCAGAAATTGATAACGGAGTTCGGAAAATCTACCTACGTCTCTGGGCCTTTAGCTGCATTGTGGGAGGCTTTTTTATTATTCCGTAATGCTCAAAAATATGCTTCAAAATTACATCACTCAGTTTTTTGAATGACTCGCCTATACTCTGCTCTGTCTCAGGAATCCGATGCAATAAACGACACTAAAAAAGGCAAAGTAGAACTCTCGGAATAAGCCTCACAAGCTCAACTACTCTTCTAGCTTCGCTACCTAACTCTTGCTTCAAGAGTCACTTGTGGCTTGATTCAAAACTACATAATGCTTGGTTTATATAGTATTGGGGTTGGGCATCACATCCCAACTTCCTCCCAATAGTTGGCCTCAATATGGGCTCAAATCCTCCAAAATTGGGAAAACATCCCATTAAAAAGGCATAAAATCATTAAAAAATCCATTTTCTAATGTAAAAAACCCACAAATGGAAAATATATTGGGTCATGCCCCTTTTCTACAGGCCCTTGGTCAAATGGAGGGCCATGTGGCCATGCGCTAGGCTTCCACGCCTTTGTTCTCCACCCTGGTCCTTGTTCTTCTTCACGTGGAAGGCTCCCAAGTCGACGAGTATCCCCCGCCCACTGAGGCTTATCCCCCGAACTCTGCGCCATATCACAACAAAACCATATAAGGATGGAGGGTGGTTAAGCCCTGCCCATCCGCCCTTGTGGACAATGGAAGTTTGTTAAGTTGTTGGTGTGCCAAGAGGTCTTGCGTTCAAATCCGCAAGAGGCTCAAACAAATTTTGACTTGGCCCTTTTTGGCCAAACCCTGGGTGCCACGTGGCTCCCTCTTATTGGGCCACGTGTCACCATTTCATTGGCTCAATCCACATCAGTTGCAGAGTTAGCATCTTGCCACATCTCATGCTCAGAGGAAGCCACATGTCTACCAACTCAGAAACCTACAGCCACATCACTGCCACATGTCCTCATCTGAGCCTGCCACATGTCTTTGGTACAACCACGTGTCCACATCTCCAACCACCACGTGTTAGTCCATACAATCCAACCACCTACCACATCAACACCTAAAAACGCCAAATCCTCCTGACACATGTCATCCCCTGGTGCTACCACATCAACATGCTAACATCATCATGACATCATCTTCCACGTCATGCTGACGTACTGTTGACTTTGACCTTGACTTTTTTCTTTTTGACCCAAACTTTAGATCACGATAACTTCGCCATACTAAGTCCATTTTAGAAAAAGACTATACTATCGAAATCAGCATGACGAGCACTATGTGATGACGTTGGTTTCATCCGAATACGTGAACTTTGAATTTTTGGCCTTTTTGGATCCATTTGGATCAGTGAACTTCCTAAGGGCACAATGTTTGCATATAGTCTCTGTTTGGGGTGCACAATAGCTTGTTGGAAATATCTAACCAGGAATTGCAACTGTTTAATTCCAAAAAACATCGTTTAATGCCTCAAAGAAACCTCGGAAGTTTAGGACCTAGAAAATTGTAGATAAAAGAACAACCAATATGGAGGTCTCTATGTTGAGTCAATGGAAGAGGCGGATCACCACCAATGTCCACCTGGATCACATTAACCCTTCCTTCTCTTGAGAAAATTCTCCCTCTTCCTTTTTCTTGATTGCTTACTCCCTAATGAGCCTTGTTTTTACCATCTTTTGACCACCATTTTTCTTGCACATTCATCATTTCCTTTTATCTTATATACATTTTTATACTCTCTTGATACCAAGCTATTGAATCAAGGCTCAAGGTAATATTTTTTATAAATTTTGAAAGTTTATTTTGATTTATAATTAAATCATAGATTGGAGATAGATTTATGTTTATTTATTAATGTTGAATAATCAATCAAGTTAGAGTTAATGTAGATCACTATTCCATAACATACTTCAGGACCATTGCTACAAAACATGCTTCAAGACTATTGCTATAAAACATACCTCATGTTTATTACTATGGAAATTCACTATATGATTGTTGTTATGGATCTAAGTATCATGCTTTGTTGCTCCACTACAAGGTGTTGTAGGTTTGATGCTACTTATGAGCACCACTTTTTATTCAGGGGGTGATTTTAAGATTTTAATTACAATTGTACCAGTTGTTAAGTCCATGGTTTCAAAGAATTTGTAATTTTAACCTTGAAAAATAAAAATGTTGTTGTTAGTGCTACTTTTCAAGACTGTTGATTTTAAGGTTTTTGTTGGTAACATTATGAGGTTGTTAAGGCCATGGTTGCAAAAGGTGGTAATTTTAACCCCCAAAACAAATGCTACTAGTAGCACCACTTTTTGAAATGGGGGTTAAAATAACTACTAAATGTGACCCCCCAAAAAATGAGAACTCTGGAGGGTTCTTATTAAATTGATAACTAGGTTTAGACCTAGTCAATGTCCAACAAAGCCCTTAAGATGGAATGAATAGAATAAACAACTAATGATCTTATCGCAACAACCAAAGGAATTTGTTAGAGCTCATAAAAGAGTTCATGCATAATGGAAATTAATAAACAAAATGAAAAATACCCTATATTTCCTCCCCTTAAAGCACTAGCATTAAGACACAGAAAAGAAAGCTCTTGAATGTCCCCAAACACAAAACAACAACAATAATGCTCCATAATGACACGCTTTTGGATCCACTAGAGAGCTCTTGATATCCCAAGGATACAATTAGGTTTCAAATCCTTAAGACATCAAAAGGAGTGTCACACTACACATGGTTCTACCAATTAATCTCTAAAGCCAAAGAGTGGTGGTACTAATCACTAAATTATGGCTACAATTAAGCTAGTCTTAACCATGAACAAGTAATAAGCACCCAACTACAAGGCATTTAATGCTCAGTATGTTGGATTTTACACCATCAAAATTAACATTATTTAAATTCAATGACATAGAACCCAACATATAAAACATTAAATGCTCTATAAAATAATGATTATTAATTATCTTAACCATGACTCCAACATACAAAACAAAGACAATAATTTTCAACATTAAATATGGAGGTGACCACCTAAAACCATGGTACTTATTGTTAAGTTTTCTCTTGACCTAGAGTGTGGAAGGGGAGAGGAACATCGAGAGGGTTTAATACCCCTCTCTTTTTGAAGTTTTTGAGTTGACATGTGGAGGGAAGAGAGACCCACCCCTCATTTGATTTTATTATATAGAATTTTATTCCCATTTGTTTCGTGATCAAGGGAGAGGACATAACACACTCTCAAACCCATTGCATTCCCATGTTGAAAAATATCCTTCTTCCAAAGCCACTCCCACATTCCCCTTATGATCTACTCATCATTGAGTGTTCTCCTTGCCTGGAAAATTGTTATTCGTTTGAAACTCTCAACCACTAAAGGGTGTCTTTCCTAGAAATGGAGCTTTAATTATAAGAGTTGAATCCCCTATCAATGTAGCTATAGTGATTTCATAATTAGATAGTGCTCTGAGAACTTGATAAGAAACGAGAGATTCCACTTGATTATTAGTGACCTAGCATAGACCCTAATCCAATTTTATTTATTTTTTTATGCCAAATCGGAGTATGATCTCCACACTCAACGTCTTATTTATATATTAGGATTTTTTTATTAATTTATTTTTTATTTCCATAATTTCATTTTCCATTTTTGTTATTTATTATTTAGTGAAGAAGTCTAAATATTATATAATTTAGTTTTTTTTTCCATGTAATCATCATGGGAATTTAAATGTATATTTTTGGTCAAATTGATGCATAAATGGATTCACCTCCCTCAAAAAACACTATTACACCCAGATTATGCAATCTCAACAATTGATATCAACTGAGATTTGATTTCCAATTAAAAATTCCTTCTTCAAAAGTGCAATGGTAGCAAGTTGACGTGAGATGATGCTTCACTAATTTCAATTGTTGAGGCGTGTGAACCCCTTGATTTTCTCACTTGTAAATCATGAGGGTTAGAGGCCAACACGTTCTATTTGCCTAGCATTCAAATAGTTTTTCAAAGACAGTTTGTGTGAGCTAGAGATGGTTCTCATTGATCTTAAATACGATATTTGGATAAGTGATGTTTTCTTTATTCAAAGACAGAGTATGCACAATGTTTTTGAAGATTGGTTAGAGATGTATATTTTTAGCAGTTCTCCTACTTTTGAGGAGATAAAGTACAGAAGTCGGCATCACGATTTTGATGGTATATTCAAAATCCTTGTGATCCCACGATTCCAAAGAGATTCTTCTGGATTACATGCATGACTGTAGTGTCCCCAAGACCGAGTCTTTGTAAATCTAGTTTATGAAATGAATTGTAAATATGTGTTGTAGGCTGGAGAGCCAAGTTTGTATAAGCCTATGGGCTTATGTGATTGTTAAGCCAGAGAGCCTAAGGGTTGTAGGCCAAGGGCCTAATTTTATATGTGTATGTATGCAACACATGAATAAAATATAGACACCGCCGCGTGCAGACCGACCACGATGAATGAGTGATGGGGGACTGAGCTTCCACAGAGTGGGAAAGGAATTAGGGGTTGGAAGGTGGGAAGAGGGGATAAGTGTTGAGCCTAGGGGATTAAGTCCTTGGGAATAATATTTTATTATTATTCCAAAAATCCACATGAATTATGTGAATGTGACTGTTTATCCTAATTTCTTGGGGAAGCACGAGGGACTGCCAAATGGGAAGGAATGCATGTTGAATGGAATGCATGCAATTCCATGGGTGACAAGTGTCATCCATGGTGCATGCAAATAAAACGGCCAAGATGAGCCGTGACAGGGGTTCCTCGCCCATTCCACCCGACTGCATGAGCATTTACGGAGCTCTGAGCAATACGACCGACCCGAGCTTTGCAAAGAACCCTCGTGCTTCCCTGTGAGCTGAAAAGCCTGTGTTTGGCTCTGAAAAAAAAAAAACATGTATATCCTCTGTTCTGAAAGTCGAGAAGCATGTGTTCGTTTTTGAAAGGTCGTTTTTCGCCTCTCCATTCTGAGTTGTGGAACCTATGTCATTCCTTGTGTGGATTGTTTGTCACACATCCCCGAGAACCAACACTGTGAGACCTTGCGCCATTGCTAAACCTATTTGGGAAGCTCGTGTTTGTTTTTTTTCGATTGGCAGTTGTGGCCACGCAGAGCTGGACTGCACGTGGTTTGCTGGCCAGTACAAGTTGTGATTGAGCCTGTGTATGACCTCACTCCAGGTGAGGGAGGTGACTGTTGTTGGAAGAGGCAGGTTGTCAGGCCTGTGAGAAATTCTCTCCAGGTGAGAGAGTTTGTTGGGAAGTGGTTTCTTCCAGAGAGTGTCCAGCACCATCTTCAGGTTCTAAGACTTCCTGATCCGGCCTGTTGCCGAGACCCAGAGAGGGAGGTTAGCACCGATGGACTGTGCTTGTGAAGGTGTATACTCCCAGGCGGAACAGGCATGTGGGGAATGAGAGTCTAGTAGTAGTGGGCGTAAGATGGAATCTTGGGAAGAATCCTTCCAGTTTTCTGTGTTGTTTTCCCTGTAACCTCAGCCTAGCCTAGGATTCCTTGCCTTGGGGTGGAGCTTAGTCCCATCTTGGGGGTGACCCACTGTTGAGTTGATGAGCAGTGCGATCGAAGGCTGGGAGGTTCATGGAAGGCCTGAACTGTAGTTGATGGAATCTACCACTGTTTCAAAGATAAGTATCAGATGATGTTTATTCATGTATTCCACTGTGTATATCAATTTAATGTTAATACTATTGATTGTTGATTATAGCAGTAAATCTTATGTTTACTCTGAGTTTAATTGAATTTCTTGATTAAATGCATTTTATTACTATAATGCCCGTATAAGCTATGTACAAAGTGGTGTTATAGTTTTATTAAGAGCGATTAAGCCTTGGTAACTGAAAAGTGGTGCTACAAATTGGTATCAGGGCCAAGGTTTCGACACTGAGCCTAGATGGGCCAGTTGAGTGGTCTTTGGACCGAGGGTGAGAGGATAAATTGTGTTTGGAGGACCAATTTCGGACCCTGGTATGGTCTGGAGTGTCAAGGAGTTACTTGACCGTGCCTATAAGCTCAGGAGGTATAGCGGTGTTGTGAAACCGCAGATGGTGTGGTATATGGCCACAAGGAGAGAGGATTCCACACCAGCAGTGTTGGAGCCTTAGGATCGGTTCGGGAGGGAAGGTGAGCCCTCGTGACCGTCAGATCTAGAAAATGTGTGCAGGGATTAAAATCCCTTTTGAATTGCATAGGAGTGTGGGAATCGCGATACGCGAACTCCCGAAAACCTGAAAACTCGAGAAGATCTACGTTGTAGATCTGGGAGGAAGGCTCAACCGTTAGATATGGCAGAGTCATGCTTAAGTTAGTCGCGAAAACCTTTCGGATCTCGCAAAGTTGGGAGATGGGAAGTGAGGAAGGTGAACACCTCTAAAACCCGAAACACCGAAATGATCTACACCGTAGATTGTAGGAAGGTAGTTGACCGTCCATCCGATTCAGTGAAGGAGTAAAGCGTAATTTCAAGATTTCAATAGATGGAAGTTCAATATGTGGGGTGCACGAAATCCCAATGACTGAAACCCCGAAACGCCGAAAGGATCTGCACCATAGATCTGAGAAAGATCTGACCGTTGGATTTCATTTGGAATGGACGTGGACACACGGGTGTGTACCACGTGCCAGTGAGTCGAGAAGATAGGCGAGAGTGGTGGGACTCGATGATGTCACCGAGGGTGACATGGACCCTCCATAACATGCCACGCGCCACTGCGGTTAAGGGCGACAGCTGTGTTGTGGGCCCGGAGAATAAAGTAAATCAAAATTTTGGATTTCGGGGATTGTAGTGACAAGGAGTTGGAAGTCACTACATAGTGAACTTCCAGGTACCGAAAACTTGAAGGCCCGAAGTTCCGAAGTCCCAAAGCCATCGAAGACTGAAGAACTGTAACGGGTTTTAAGGGCGATAGCTGTGATGTGGGCCCAGAGAGCAAGGAAACTGAATTTTTGGAATTCAGAATTGAGGCGATAAAGAGTGGGAGTCGTTGCATCGTGAATTTATGGTCATGAAATCTTGAAAGGATATGGATTGTTAGATCCAACTCATTGAGGATCGTTGGATCTCGTACAAGAAATCGTGTATCGGATTTTGGGGATAGGAGTGACAAGAGGTTGGGAGTCACTGCATCGTGAACTTCCGGGTACGGACGACCCAAAAACCAAAGTGCCAAAAACCCAAAATCTCTACCATAGTTGGCGATAGTTGTGTTGTGGGCCCAGGGAAAAGAGATCAGAAGTTCGGGAGTCAGGAGTCAGAGAGAGAAGCGAACGAGAGAACCTCTGGGGAACCAAAACCCTGAAACATGAAACCCCGAAATCCTGAAGTCCCAAAATTTTCGAAGGACATAAGAACTGTCAAGGATTTAACTGTTGGATCCTTGTGGACAAAAACCCCGAAAAAGGAAGTCCTGAAATTACAGAGCCATCAGAGCTCATAAAACTTTGTGAAGCCAAAACGCTTTTTCGCTCACGTTGAATTATGAATATTGTGATTTTGTAAGGGTTAAGGCCTAAAAAAAATCGGTTGATTGCATGTTGTGTGTGCAGAGTTCAACGAGTGTCGGGACAGCCAAAAATTGACGCCGAGTATAGAAATGGAAGAGGTGTGGATTGCCTCCATTTCAGAGGACGAAAGGGAAGGAAGAGATGTCAACTTGGGATTCGAAGTATCGAACTCCAATGGGCATGGAAGAGAATTAGAAAAGGAAGGGCACATAATGAAAATCATTGAAGGATTGCAAAGAGATGCCCAGGCACGCCAAGCTGATAGTCGAAATCTCATGAAAGTCAGGGATCGGCAGGGTGAATTCAACTTAAAAATGTTGAAGAGCTTGGAAAGAATAGAAAAGAAATTAGAAAAAGAAAGTGACACAAGCAGATCAAGAAGTGTCAGAACCCCTGAGAGGAGAAGAAGATCGAGGAGTGGTAGCAGACATTACCATCTCTCCCCGAAGCATTCTGGCAAGGAAACACACAGTAGTTCAAGCCCGTTCCCTACCAGAAAACACCAAAAATATGGAAAGGATGAATTGAAAGGGGAGATGAACAAGATTAAGCCTCCAACATTCGATGGAGAACATAAGAAGGAGGAAGATGCCGAAACATGGTTGCTTGGCATGAGGAAATATTTCCAACTACAAAATTATTCCACTCATGTAGAAAGAAGAATTGCAATGTATCAACTGAAAGGAAAAGAATCCATGTGGTGGGATCAGTTTGTGCAGGTGCAACACATCAGAGAGAAAGAGGTCACCTGGAAGGAATTTAAGAGGTATTTCGAGAAGAAATACCTGACTAAAAGATACTATGACAGAAAGATGAAGGAGTTCTTCGAACTCAAGCTAGGCAGCATGACTATTGATGAGTATGAACGAAGTTTTCTGGAACTACTGAAGTATTTTCCATTCATCAAAGATGAGGCTACCAAGATTCAAAGATATCTGAGTGGACTACCACCTTCCATGGGTGAAAATATTCAATATGACGATCCTAAGACTATGGAAGAAACAATAAGAAGGGTGAAATGCTTGTATGAACGGCAAGGAGAAAGGCCTATCCTTTGAAAGGCTTGGAATGATTAGAGGAAGTTTAAGAAGGAACAGAGGTAGAAGGGAAACAAGCCTTCCTTTTTCAGAAATAGTCTTCAAGGACAGCCATCATTTAGAGAGATGAGAATGATTGAAGAGGGAGCACAAAGACAGAGACAGATGCCCATTCAGTGTTGGGGCTGTAAAGGAAACCACAAGTACAGAGATTGTCCCCATAAAAATGGTAAAGCGAGAATTGTTCATATTGTTCAGCAAGCTGAAACAGTGGAGGATATGGGCAGCAGAATGTCGAGGATCTATGCAGCCCTAGACAACAAGCAAGAATAATTTCAATCGCACATGATTGAAGTGGAAGGTATGATTAAAAACCGACCACTAATTATTTTAATTGATTTAGGGGCTAGCCATAGTTATGTAGATCCTAGGGTGGTGGAAAGTTTGTGTTTATCAAGGAGAAAACATGAAAAGTCTTGGCTAGTGCAGTTAGCCACAGGAACCAAAAGGAAGGTCATTGAATTGGTTAAGTCTTGTTCAGTGGACATGAAAGGATTGAGCACTAAGGCTGAATTGAATATTCTACATTTAGGCTCTTATGACTGCTTAATTGGGATGGACTGGTTGGACCAGCACCATGCCCTTCTGGACTGTCGTAACAAGAAGTTCACATGCCTGGATGAAGAGGGAAATCAGGTAACAGTCCAAGGAATTCCCAGAGCTGTGGTTGTTAGAGAAATCTCAGCCATGCAGCTAAAGAAGTGTTACAGAAAAGGTTGTCATTTATTTGCAGCCCGTGTGGGAGAAGCATCCAGTGATGTAGTCTCAAATATGGAAGACCATGAGGTACTCACAGAGTTCAAGGACGTATTTCAGGAGGTACCTGGACTACCTCCGAAGAGGGACATTGATTTTTCTATAAATTTGATGCCTGGAGCAGCTCCAATTTCAAAGGCTCCTTATAGAATGAGTACGCTAGAGTTAAAGGAGTTTCAATTGCAGCTTGAAGAGCTACTAAAGAAGAGATACATTCGCCCCAGCATGTCACACTGGGGAGCCCGGGTCCTATTCGTGAAGAAGAAAGATGGGACGTTGAGGCTGTGCATTGATTTCCGGTAGTTGAATAAGATAACTGTCAAGAACAAGTATCCTCTACCAAGGATCGATGATCTTTTTTATCAGTTGAAGGATGCGAAAATATTTTCAAAAATAGATCTTCGATAAGGATATCACCAAATGAGAATAAAGGAGGATGACATCAGCAAGACCACCTTTAGAACAAGGTACAGTCATTATGAATTCACAGTGGTGTCGTTTGGACTGTCAAACGTACCTTTTGTTTTCATGTGCTTAATGAATGGTGTGTTCAGAGACTATTTGGACAAGTTTGTCATAGTCTTCCTGGATGATATTTTGGTGTATTCCAAGTTAGAGGAAGAGAATGAGCAACACCTGAGAATGGTGCTGCAAGTGTTGAGAGAACACCAGTTGTACGCCAAGCTGAGCAAGTGCTCATTTTATCAAAGGCAGATTCATTACTTGGGACACATTATATCGGAAGAAGGGATCGTTGTGGATCCTGAAAAGGTGGAGGCCATCCGAGAATGGTCAGCGCCAAGGAATGTGGTAGAAGTTAGATCTTTTATGGGACTGGCAGGATACTACAGAAGGTTTATAGCCATATTCTCAAAAATAGCTCACCCTATCACTTCCTTGCAAAGAAAGGAGAAGAAGTTTCAGTGGACGGAAGAGTGTGAGAACAGTTTCTAGCAATTGAAGTAGATGTTAACTAGCGCTCCAATCCTGAAGATTGCAGATCCAAATATGGATTTCGTGGTGTGTACAGATGCGTGTAAGGAGGGGTTGGGAAGAGTTCTCAGCCAAGAGGGATTTGTAATCTGTTATGAATCTCGAAAGTTGAAAGAGCATGAAAGAAATTATGCCACTCACGATTTAGAGCTGGCAGAAATCATCCATGCATTGAGGAAATGGAGACATTACCTCATGGGAAGGAGATTCGAATTGAGAACAGACCACAACGGTCTAAAGTATTTATTTGATCAGCCAACTTTAAATGCCAGGCAAATCAGATGGGCAAATCAGATGGCTGGAGTTTTTGTGTGAATATGACTTTGATATCAAGCATATCAAAGGGAAAGAAAATAAGGTGGATGATGCACTCAGCAGAAAAATGCACGAATTACATGCTACAACCATTAGCATGTACAAGACTGAGATTAAAGATAGAATTTTGGAAACTACAAATGTTGATTTGTAGTATAGAGGTCTAGTAGCAAATCTACAGCAGCGTGAGAGACCACAGGCCAAGGAAAGTTACACCTTGGGAATTGATGGCTTACTTCTGTATAAAAACAGAGTGTATGTACCCAATGTCCGATATTTGAAGCTGGCAATTCTGAAAGAAATGCATAACGTGGCTTATGTTGGGCATCCCGGATACCAGAAAACTATGGCAGCAGTCAAAAGCCATTACTTTTGGCCGAGTCTGAAGAAGGAAATCATTGAATACATCACTAGATGTATGGAGTGCCAAAAGGTTAAGGCTGAGCATAGGCACCCAGCAGGGTTGTTGCAACCTTTACCCATTCCTGAGTGGAAATGGGATGTGGTAACAATGGATTTTATCACCGAACTACCCAGAACAAGCAAGCAGCATGATTCAATCATGGTGGTGGTGGACAAGCTTACAAAAGCTGCCCATTTTATTCCACTAAAAACCACACATAGAGCAATTGATGTTGCTGATATATTTTTAAAAGAAGTTGCACGCTTGCATGGAATTCCTAAGACAATTGTGTCTGATAGGGACCTGAAATTAACCACGAATTTCTAGAAGGGACTATTTAAGGGATTTGGAACGAATCTGAACTTTAGTACAGTGTATCATCCCGAGTCTGATGGACAGACAAAGAGAGTGAACAGAGTAATAGAAGACATACTGAGAATGTATGTGATGGATAAACCATCAAGCTGGGAAGACTACCTGCATTTGGTAGAATTTGCCTACAATAATGGGTATCATGCATCGTTGAAGATGAGCCCATTCGAAGCACTTTATGGAAGAAAGTGCAACACTCCAGTGAGTTGGGATAATCCAGCTGACAGAGCAGTAGTTGGGCCTGAACTGCTCAAAGAGATGGAAGACCAAATGATAAGAATTAAACAGAATCT
>WSFP011454237.1:0-19453 GCA_009831015.1 Picea engelmannii
CAGACACCAGATGGTTGAAAATCATACCTTCTATTTCCACCACTGAAGCTTGGTGGTCAGCTTGGTTATTATCCAAGGCTGCATAAATCTGCGACACACTCCTTGCCACATCATTGACTGTGGTAGCTTCCTGCATGTTATAACTTTTTTGACTGTTCTGTTGTCAGTGTGGATAGTCTCTCCGGAGATTCTCTCCTCCGCAATCCCAGCATTTCAGAGGTTATTTCTTTGGGTTGTTAGTCTTCATTGATATAGGTCCAGAAGCTTTATTTCCGTCCCCCGAGGGAAAGTTCTGCTGGAGTACACTCCGGGTTGGGAAATTCATTCTGGAGTTCTTTTTGTAGTTTTTAAATCCTGAGGACTTGCTCCCCTTTTTTTGAAATCTTGAACCATTCTTCTGTTTCCAGTCTCCACGGGACTCTGCCCGATGTCCATATTGTTCATGACAATATGTTGCCTTTCGTATAGTGTCTTCTAAGGTCTTTGGCTCGTCGAATTCAATTCGGTTCCGGTACTCCTTGGGTAGCCCACTGATGAAGCATTGTGCCTTTGCCTTCTCTCCTTTGATGTAGGGTACATACCTCAGTAAGTCAAGGAATTTATTTACATACTCCTCCATAGTAAGTTTTCCCAGTTTGAGTTCATAAAACTCTTTAGCCTTCTCGTCGAAATACCTTTCCGACAAATACTTCTTCTGGAAGTACTTCTCAGACTGTTTCCAAGACAGGTCCTCCTAACGAACCCCTTTCATATTCTTAAGGTCATCCCACCAGATGGAAGCCTTTCCGTTCAGATTGAAAGTGGCCACTCAGGCCTTCAAGTTCTCTGAGAAATCATGGACTCTGAAATATTTCTTCAGTCCAAGTAGCCAAGCCTCAGCTTCCTCTCCCTTCTTTATCTCACCGTCGAAGGAGGGATGTTTTGCCTTTTTGAATTCCTCAAATTTATGACTCTTGGAATTCTTTTTCTTCTTCTATTTTCTTTGAGAATAGGAACTGGTCCTGCTGCTGGAAGAGCCTTTTGAATCGCCAGCTTCCTTCTCCGTGGAATCGTCTGGCACTGGTCCTTTACCTCTGGGGTGGACCTTTCTGGATGTGCTTCTCTCAGTGTGGCCATTGACACGACCACGATTCTGCATCTCAGGTTCATTTTGCATTTGGCGCTGTAGGTCGGATAAGCTCTGCAGTAAAACTGCATTAATTTCGGTTTCCTTTTCTTGTTCTTTCATCATCCTTTCATTGTCGGCCTTGCAGCTTTGGAATTCAACCATGAAACTCCTCACAGTCTCGGCTAGGTCTGGAGGGGTTCCTATTGCTCTTCTTTCGTTAGACTCTTCGTCCCTGTTGTGGGAGCCTTCTCCCACCTCTTGGTGAGTCACCATACTCTGCGTCTGTAGATTCCCGCGGTTGATCATCCGCTTGAGTGAAAAGACAAACGTTGGCTGTTAGTCAATAGTTAAATTCATTTTTATAAATGGCGCATAAATTCATAACTTCTTTCACTTGCATACACAGTCGGGTTCTCATTTTCCAAGTTTTAATCCTGGACAAGAGAGTTAAGTCAGGGGATTACTCCTCATAGGGGTGTTTTGAATGAGGTTTATGCACGACTCGTGCATGATCCCGATCAGGCAGAGTGTTGTAACCATGCTCTGATACCACTTTGTAACATACCCACTACCTAAATCAAATTTTTCCAGTTCTCTGTCGGACTCGAGCTCCTAAATAACCACGGAGATCCAACGTAAACTGGCTCTTTCTCTTGTCTTCCCCATTCTCAGGTGATCGTGGGCCATGATCATGGTTCAGTTTGAACGTAGTGCCTATTTGTGTTTCACGCTTCGACGTTGTAGTAAGGTCCAAACATTAGACTCTGAAATCACCAAAGCTCACCAGGGCTAATGTGCATCCCATAGGGATGAATTCCCACGGGGTCGGTGAATGGCCAATAGGAATAAACCCCAACAGGGGTAGAGAATCATCAAATGAGAAACACCCATTGCGCGGTTAGGTGGTATACAGGTGGCAAAGGGAATGCGACACGGTGGACGTCATGACAGGGGGGGTCCCACTTCACACGCCACACTATTCCGGACCCCCCCCCATTAAAGGTAAAATGGAAAGGGGGGTCTGAAATCCACCTGGAAGCCATTGATCACGATGAGTAAATCTCGACCATTCAAGAGTTGCGCGTCCAATTCCAGACCCCCCCCCCTACCGCTAAAGGAAGAACAGTAAGGGGGATCTGGAATGGAACCTCAGTCGTAGATCTGGATGGGTGACTCTGTCCATCCAGATCTGCTCACCGCTTATCCTAAAGCATATTCACGTCCTGGCTTAAGTTGATGTCTCACCTCCGCATCTAACGGTCATTACAGACCCGTAGATCCTCCGAAAGAATCTCTTTCGTTCATCGGGGTTTTGACACTCGTGATGTCCCAACAATTTGGTTCACCGATCCCCGAATCTCGATACGCTCCTCTGCTACCTTAGCCTCCCGGGCTAAGTCTTTAATCCACGTGACCTCTATCTCACAAGACCGCAGCCTTGTCCCTCATCGGGGTTTTGGGGTTTTCAATGCCAAAGTGCATATGCCCACAGAATTCCCGATTCCTCGAATCACGACTCTCCGGTTTGTTGACAGTTGGTCCCTCACGGTGGCACTATCCTCCTTCTCTGATGTGTGGACAACTGCCCCCCCCCCCACTCATCGGGGTTTCGCATTTCGCGATTCCAAAGTGCACCGATAACTTGTCACCAGGATCTCCGATATCTCGATGAGCCAAACTCCGATGGACGGCCTCCTCATCGGGACTTTCCCCGATGGCCTGGATCTCTTCCACGCGTCTCTACAAGCGAACGGTCCTGAACCAACCTCGCTCTTTCGCAACTTGTGGTGCTCCGGAAGTCTTGCCTTCCAAACCTCCGATATGGTGATGGGCTCTCGATCTCGCCACGTGTCCTCACAAACGGGCGGCTCTGATCTCGTCGGGATTTCGAGACTTGTGATGTCCCAACTCCTTCGACCTCAGGAACTTCGATTTCCCGATGTCGAATATCCTGACTCTCTGCGGGTTTCTGACACGTGTCCCAAATGGATGGACGGTCCAGATGAACTCTCGGGGTTCGCAACTTCGGTTGTCCTGGATGCCTCGTCCTCTGGACTTGCAAAACTCTGATCTTTGACTCTCTTCAAATATTCGCCACGTGCCCAACCGGATGAATGATCCAGACCTGATCTTGCTATTTCGAAACTTATAGTGTCTCGATTCCCTTGACCTTAGTATCTCCTATATCCCGATGGCCAACATCCCGACTCTCCTGATCTTTGACACTTGTCCGATCCGACGGCTGACGGGTGACGAGTAATCGGACCAAGATCCAATGGCCTAGATCCGTTCCTCCTGTGCACACTCCAGAGACTAAACTCCGAGCATCTTAACCCGATCCAACGACCGACGGGATTTCTGACGAGATCCAACGGCTCAGATTGTCCCACCTTGCGCATTCTTCCATGACTTCGTGGATGTGGAAAGAGAAATGGTCCAAATGCTCTCCTGGGTCATGAAATCTATGATCCCAACTTCCTCGTTGTTCATGAAGATAGAGGGAAGAAAGGGCAAGGTATGTAATGCCCTCGTTTCTTCCATCAATCTAATGGTCGTGAATGGCTATGGGTCACCTGACGAGATCTCATTCGTCGAGTCGTTACATATCCCTACACTGCTACCTCAGAACCTTAAGAGGGTCATTCCTCCTCGTACAGGGTTAATAATACTTGTGCGTTCAAGTCTTTTTTCTGGGTTCTTGGTGAACCTTTCTAAGGAGGAAATATCTGTGAAGAGATCTATACCAGGGCATTTTCGGAGGTAGATACGGGTAAGCAGCTTCCCGAGAACGGGCTGGAAACCTAACTTAGTTCGACTCATGTCTAATTAAAGTCATGTATCAACATAAGCCATGTGTGGTCTTTCTGTTATAAGCATATATCTAAAATTTCTTATCAAAACACTACACATACATTCTTATACTGTAATTGTTCACCATTTCACAGTTTATGAGCATATATGTCAGCATATGAATTTGAAGAGGAAACATGAACAAAACACTTATCAAAAATAACTTCAGAAGTGATTGCAACTACTGAGAGGGGTGCTCGTTTCCACCCAACCGTAGGCGTAGCGACTCCCAACGGATTTACCACTAGCCACCCCTAAGCTGAGACCACGATGCTCTGAGACTGCGTCTCTCTGTCTGCCAGTGACCAGGAGCGAAGGTTGCAATCCTCCCTCTCTGCTATCACTCACTCTGTGTAATTCCAGAGTTCCCCTCATGTATCCCCTCTCAATCACTTTTTCCATACGCCTTATCCTCTCGCGAGGTTGCGTGTGGCACGATTACCCTCGCGATGGTCAGTCACGATGGCTCTACGGACAGGCGGTTCACCTCCCCATCCCTCATCAAGCCATCAACCTACCAGCCTGCAAGGCATTAAATTCAGGGCCAGGGAGCCGCTTTTGGTCCTCCGGGCCAGTGGATTCCAAATACAGTATTAATTCTCGGTGGAAGTTGACGCCACCTTTTTCAGGTGCCTTCCACCTCCATTGTGGTCTCTTTTTTCTGCACATACCCTCTCATCAGTCCTGCAATAAGTTAAAAATGTCATTCACATTTATTGACCTTTTCCTCAAGGTCCATTTACATCACATATTCACATTTATGAGTTTTCCATAGTTCTTGGCCAGTCCAGTTATATTTACAAGTTGGGGGAAACAGGGTGTTACACAGACAAAGGCTCATTTTGAATCAATTTCATTTTTCCCAACATAAGAAGGCCATCACTTTCAAGTTTCCTCAAGAGGTTGGCCCTTTATTGGTCAATATTAGAACTGTTCTATCTGCTATAGAAGAAATGCTACAACAACAAGATTTTGAAAAAGGAAGTAAATGGGTGTATGACCCACATGGTATGATTGTAGCCAAAAGGCCCATGTATAAGCATTTGCCAAATCCTATAGTGGAAAGAACCACTAACCCAGATTCATGAGATGATGTTAAGAATATTCTAGAGAAAGAGGCCCAAAATCAAACTACCACTCAATCAATGGACCAATCCAATGTAATCTAGACTCCTCATAAACAATAATTACAACTTGGAAAGAGGACATTTTCATACATGCATTTTTAAATGGATATTGATGACCAGCTGAGTGAGAATATAAGAAAAAACACTAAAGGTGATGAAGAATTAGACTTAGAGGGGTTCTTAGCTGATTTTAGAGTAGAAGGGAAGGGTATATTCCAAATCAGACAAGGATCAAGGGAAGTTAGTTCAGTCTCAAAGGGACCTGCTATCACTATTGAGAATCTCAATTCAAATCCATTGTCAACACTAGATGTTTCACAAACCTCTACAACTGAAGGAACCTTTGATAAGAATCCCTCAGACTTTTCATAGTATTTGGATATAAAGAGAAAAAAACAAGGGGTGAAAAAGGAAATGTATCCTCGGGCTTGGGGAGAAAACACAATTCAAACAAAACTACTATTTTTTGTGAATTACCAGCAGGGTATACTCAATTCGACTGTACTATATTCAAAGGAACTTAAGACTCTTTTTGTTGTAGATTACAAATCCACTCAAATGAGAGTAAATATTTGGGATATCCTCCTTGTGTATATGATTGAATTGCACTAGAAAACAAGAGATATCATGTATAGAGGAGTCTTGCAATCCTCTGCCAGTGATAGGAAGATGAAAAACATGGTAATCAAAATAGAGAAGTAGTTGAAGTGGGAGAGAGTGGCCACTAAAACCAATATAATTCAGATTAATGAGTTTGAGAGGAATATTCTTTCCCTGGGAGCATCTCCTAAAAATCTGATTGTTGTAGGAAACCTAATCAAAGAGAAGGATAATGAGATTAAGATCCTTAATAAAAATATAAATGTTCCTGATGTACAACATGTTCAGACCCTAGATCTACAAGCTATACCCTAAAGCTACAGGATAGTTATTAGGAAAAGGATCAATTTTACCAACAATTATTGGAAACTAGAAAGATCATAGAATGCCTACAAGCTGAAATTAAAACCTTGAAAGACCAACAAACTCAATGATTTTAAGAATCCAAGTTAGCTACAGTGCAAAATGGTCCATTAGACCTAGAAGGGTTCTTATCAAAATTCATGGATGATTTGAGTGTGAAGGAGATCGAGTTGGACACTATAACAAACCATCTCAAACAAAGAGATTCCAAGGTGGAAAAACTAGAAGATCGGGTGAAGAGCAGAGAATTATGTTTGGCACAAATCAATGCTACTAAAGAGGAATTTCAAAAGGAAGAAAATAAAATGGAGGAAAGGATGACAGGGAGACCAGACATGAAAGGAGCTAATCATATCATTTGGGACAATATAGCTAACACAATTTTTAAGAATTGGTCTTATTTTACCTTGGTGCAGGATGAGCTATATTGTCATCGTAGTCTTGAAAAAAATAAAAGGAACAACAAATGAGTTGGAGAATAAAATTGATTTGACAACTGATATATTAAAGTTCTCGAACAACAGAAATAAAGAGGAGTTGAAGGATTTGCAAGTCAATGACAGAACTAGAATTGCAATGGATTCTAAAAGATTCATTACAAAAAGGATATTGTTGTAAAATGCGGAAACTAAGTGCCATGAGCTTATGAGGGAAATATCTACTTTTAAGAAGATTTTTAGTGATGTCATCAAGCATGGATTACAATCATTCTGGAATGCAAATAGGCATTTGTATTCAATGAAAAATTATCAAAATCTATTAGAATATGGGAGGAACAATGATAACAAGTTCAAAAAGCTTGATGGCACTTTGAAGGGGCAAGATGTAGTAGAATTGTTGGCAGGGAATTTCAACTTGTTGCACAATGTGAAATGATTTTTAGGAAATTACCTCCCCTAGTTTATGAGAAATACACTAATTTGGATGAGGTGGTAAGAAACTTGAATGATCATAAGTATCCAATGGGAAAATATTGGAAAAGATTGTATCAATTTGCTAAATTACCATTGGGAAGAAAAACCAAATCGAGTAGTACCCGCCAGACTCCCTAAGGGAAAATTTTACTGAGTAATTTTTCATGTACATTAATTTTTACCTAAGTGATATTATGATATATTTGAATGTATTAAGCATGAAGTTGTCCTAAGTGTTTTATGAAGCTGTAATAGGAATACCTTATATGTTTTATTGTATTGTTCTTTTGAATTCATCCATCGATCCCCTTTAAATTAAAGATGCCTAATACATATAGGAATTGTAGGTTTTTTAAGACATGGGTGTGAATTTTCATCATGCCCTTGTTTCATGCATTTTTTTAATCATTTTTTTCCTTTATGCATTTTTTTTGCATTTACAAAGAAGTTTTTAACCTTTATGCATAGTAGAGGGTTTTTAGTTTCAAAACACACAACTAAAATATGAATATATGTAAAATGATAAAATAGAAACTATGCAAATTTTATCACTCAATTTGGAGTTCATATGATTTATAAACGTGCATTTTATAGTAATATAGTTTTACCATCCATTTTACAAAAAGTCTTGAATTTGGGTTTTAGGTAGAAGTCCTTTTTCATTTGAAAATGCACTCTGGGTGATATAGATAGATTCAAAATATTATTAACTTCACCCCAAAACTTAGATCACTAAATTTAGACCTATATAGAAGCATGTGCATGCTTTTCCATTAGAGAACTTTCTACTTATTTGGTCTCTCAATTTACAAGGTAGAATTGTCCTCTTTTACACAACAACCACTTTTATGTTCACAAAAACAACACTAAATATGTAGATAGGTGTAAGATAATCTAACACACCCTCAAAAACTTGAATCAACAAATTTTAGGTGTATTAAGACCTAGGCGTGCATTTTCATCATGCCCTAGTTTTACGCATTTTTAAGCATTTTTCCCTTTATGCATCTTTTTGCATTTACAAAGCAATTTTTAACTTTTATGCATATAGAGGGTTTTTGGTTTCAAATTTCACAACTAAAGTATGAATATATGTAAATTGATAAAATACAAACTCTGCAACTTTTATCACTCAATTTGGAGGTCATATGATTCCTAGGTGTGCATGTTTTAGTAATATAGTTTTACAATCATTTTACAAAAGTTCTTGAACTTGGGTTCCATGTAGAAGTTCCTTTTCATTTGAAAATGCACTCTGGATGATATGCATAGATTCAAAATGTTATTAACTTCACCCCAAAACTTATATCACTAAATTTGGAGCTATATAGAAGCATGGGCATGCATTTCCATTAGGGCACTTTCTACTAATTTGGTCTCTCAATTTACAAGGTAGATTTTGTCTCTTTTACACAACAACCACTTTTATGTTCGCAAACAAAACAATAAATATGTAGAAAAGTGTAATATAATCTAAGACACCCTCATAAACTTGAATCACTCAAATTGTAGGTGTGTTAATACCTGGGCATGCATGTTTCATCATGCCCTGGTTTCATGCATTTTTTAGCATTTTCCCCTTTATGTTTTTTTTTTTTGCATTTACAACAGAGTTATGTCTTTAGATAAATTATGCACAATGGTGTTCGTAGGAAGATGAATGAAAATGGATGTTGATCCATTGTCTAAGATGGATGTTGACACCATAACTTCAACCAACCTCTATTTAATGATTCTTATTTTTTATCTTTAACATTCATTTTAATATTTCATGATTATCATATTATAAGGTAACATTTTAATATGTAATGCTTCATATATTTTGGGAGGGTGATCGTGTTAAGTTTTGAGCTATTATTAGGTTTCTTTTCAATTTACTAGATAACAATAACATAGGTAGGATCACTGAGAGAAACACAATAACAAGATACACAACATTTATCCTGGGAAACCCTCACGGGGAAGAAAACCCAAAAATAACTTCCTTAATATAGATAGCCAATACAATGCCAAGACAATAAACCAAAAACTAGAGAATATCCTCTACTACACAATGTGTCTCTCTCTCTTCCTTCTTCTGGCAACTGGAAACTGCAACTTCCTTCAAACTTGTGCACTAGATGAGTGAGCTGAGTGAGTGAACAAATGAGGCATTGGCGTCCTTTATTTATACAAACTGGCAGGTGCTGAAAAGGTGTCTCTTCATTGGGCATGGCTAACTTGTATTCTGAGTGGTTAAAACCACTTTAAATTGCCTAGGGGTTGACTTCTCAATTTGCATAATATGTTTAGGGTTTGACCAATCCGCAAAAGGGGATTTGGTCAATTGCAATGCCCAACATGATCAATCCACAAAAGGGGATTGATCTAATGAATAATAAATGAATAATAAATAGAATACTCTTTGTAGTTACAACATTTCAACACTCCCCCTTAACAAGAAGGGTATTCTATAACATCATGAGGAGAGAGAGAGAGAGGGAAGCAACACCAAAAACATCTGGAACACTGACTGACATATCTATAAATTATCATAAGTTTTTCTCGTCATCAATATCATCATTCACAGTAGGGAGTTGGAATGGTATCATCATCATCTGCATCAACATGGATTAGTATAACACTAATACATCATCATCAATAACAGCACAAGGATGATACAACATCAACAACAACAATATCACAACACAAAGGCTGGAGCATCATCAACAACAATAGCATCACAACATGAAGGCTAGAGCATCATCAACAACAACAACATCACAACATCAAGGCTAGAGCATCATCAACATCAACACTAGGTTGGAAATATTCAGCACAAAGTTGGTATCTCATCAACATCAAGACAAGGCTAGAAATATTCAGCACGAGGCTAGCATCACAACAATATCAGAACGAGGTTGGAAATATTCAACATGAGGCTGGTATCACAACAACATCAGCACGAGGCTGGAAATCTTTAGCACAAGGCTGGCATCAACAACATCAACATGAGGCTGGAAATCTTCAGCACGAGGTTGGCATCAACAACATCAGCACGAAGTTGGAAATATTTAGCACTAGGCTAGAATCACAACAATATCAGCATGAACATGGAAATATTCAACACAAGGTTGGCATCAACAACATCAGCACGAAGCTGGAAATATTCAACACAAGACTAGCATCAACAACATTTTGTGGTACTCTGACAGATCCAAAGGATATTCCTAAGAATAAAAAATATTCCCCGAGATATAAAATCCTAACGGAGCTACCATGTGGTACTCTGACAGACACAAAGGATCTTCCTAGGAATCATAAGATTCCCTAGGATATGAAATCCTAACAGAGCTACCACTACTGATCAGGATACCATAGTATCATCCGCACCACTCCCCCTTTCGAGGGAGGTCCTTTCGGACTATACCATTATTTTCTCGAAAGTGCTCAAACTTTACACAAGACAGGGGCTTGGTCAACACATCAGCAACATGTTCATTTGTACCAACACATTACAGTTTTATAGCTCCTCTCTGCATCATATCATGAGTGAAGTGATACCGAATCTCTATGTGTTTTAACTCATCATGGAACACATGGTTCTCCATCATCTTTATACAACTTGGTTATCACATATAATCACAGTGGATTCCATCTCCAGATGAAATAGATCTGTCAACAACATCCGATGCCATATGGAGTCACAACTAGAAAAACATGAAACAATGTATTCCACTTCTTCTGTGCTGAGAGAAATACTTGATTTCCTCCTACTATTCCATGAAGTCATGGCTGACCTCAGACTAAAACAACATCTTGAAGTAATCTTTCTATCATAAAAACTTCCAACTCAATCCGAATTGGTGTAACCACTCAGTTTGAAGTCATGATCTCTAGTATAACAGAGACCAAAATCCAACATACCCTTAATGTATCTCATCACATGTTTTGCATCATGAAGGTGAAGACGTCTATTTTCTACCAGATATTGATTCAAGGTGTTCACAACAAAACATATATCTGGTATGGTGTTTGTCGGATCTAATGATTTGTTTTTACAATGTAGCATCAACCAATTCTGACGAAGTGTCAACCAAGATATTCAAATTTGTTTCCATGGGTGTATTCATGGATTTTCACTCAAACGTATCAAATCTCTTCAATATTTCAACTGCATACTTCCCTTGGTTAAGGAAGATCTTCTCTGGTCTCTTCCAAACTTCAAGACCTAAGAGATAAAGCATTAGGTATTTCATCAAACTTTGTAGTGAGCTTCTTCTGCAATATGTGATGTGTTTTCCTTCAGCTTGTCAAAAATACATCATCTACATATAGTATTAACATCATTGGTTCATCATTCATAACCTTGAGATAAAGGTTAGAATCAACTTTACTCTTGGTAAAGCCCAAGATCATCATGAAACTGTCAATTCTACCATATCAAGCTCTAGGAGCTTGCTTCAACCTATACAAATCCTTCTTCAGCCTGCAGACCTGAGTCTTTCTATCTTCAACTTCAAACCAAATTTTTACATTACATTGTACCAATCAGGTACACTTTCTCAGTTGCAACTCAATATGCACAATCATGTGCTAACTCTATGTGCTCTCTGCAAAGAACTATTTGTCTATGTTTGGGAGTATTTCATCTACTCTCTCTGCAATTGTTCCTCTGGAAGTGGGACTCTACACCTACAGTTTCTCTGAAGTTGAGAATGGCTGCTCCATTTTCAATGTGACTGCTGAACTCTGAAAGTAACTCCTCTACTTCACCACGGCAACAACTTCATTTGAAACTGAGAGTGGCTCAATAAATGATACTGAAGGTAGCTCTTATTATTTCATGGAGGTAAATCTATCTTGTATTGTAGTCATGTCTCTGTGACCCAACTAATGTACTTCACCAACTACCACTCAATTTTAAATATGGGGATTTATCCACCTGCATATCATACTATATATGAATCATGGTTTTTCTGGTTGTCTTCATAAATATTGGAACTATTTCTTCAATTACTAGAGTAAGTGTCTCGTCATAGTCTTCTCCCTCTTTCTGGGAGAATCCTCTAGACACATATCAGGATTTTTACATCTACAACATGCTTGATCTGTATAGATCAATCTTGGAAGTCAATATTGACTTCTCTTCTAGTCTCATAGAAGAATCCATATCCTAGTCTTTCTGACTGGTTTCCTTCTTTGTTACTGAAACAAGGGAATCTTCCCACGAGATTTCATATCTCCTAGAAGTTTTTGAAGCTACGATATAGTCTTCTCACGACATATGTATCCCATTCCTAGAAGTTGTCTCTTCATCTGATCTTTTCTGAGATGAGGCTTACTTTCGATTTCTTTCGAGTCTACAAGGACTTCGTCATCTCTTATGGGGTATAGTTGGTGTTGAATACCAAGTCTAAATATGAAAATTTGAGTCAGACTTCAAGTGAATTTTGTTTCTTATTAAGGTGTCTTCATTATCCTTTGAACAAGTCTACTGTGAGTTCTTGTTCTAATGTTCAGTCATCTTTGGAGCCTTCTTCTCCTTATAATCAATCTTTGTATGAGATACTATGGATCTCAAGAAATAACTTCTTCATATTCTTTGGTACATGAATGTATATGGTTATGTACATAGTTTGCTTCATGTCTCATCTAATATGTTTCCTTCTGCAACCTTCATTATAGATTCCTCAGGGTTATCACCTATGACCTGAAACAAGGTCAACAAAACAAGAATCGAGAATAATACGCTTTTGATAATAGTAAATAAAAAAATAGCATGAATAATCGTCACAGTATCTCCTTTATAGCTTTCATTTGTGACATGTCTGAAAAAAGGATCAAAAGTAAGAAATACAATACGAAATGAGATCAACACTCTTCTAGTGTTGTGATCAAACATTCATCCAAGGTAACTTGGAATCAACACAAGAAGTTTCTTCTAGAGGAGATGTTAGTTGTATCTAGTAAATGATTACATTAAGCATTTATCTCAATATTCTCACATGCTACCAAGCATAATGCTTTTCAAAGACTAATACCTCAACTATAGTGTCTACTTGTAATGGGGTAGTTATCAACTTTGTCATGTGCAAATTTGAATCTTATCAACTTAATTAATCAAACCCGAAACTTGGAGTCTTGTCCTCAAGAATAAGTGTGCTTCTTTTCTTCCAAGTCTCCTTCACTCAAGATGACAAGTGCTTTATTCAACCTATCTTTTGTACTAGGACAATATGTTATCTTGACAGAAGGCTGGGTTAGAGAATAAAATCTATGATCTAAGCTTTAATCCATCTAATATCTTGACTTTAATTTTGACCAAAGGTTAGTATGATGGTCATAGCTTCAACATGCAACCTAGATCTAAATAATGTCATATCAATTATATGAATATCAGAATAATCAAACATGGGTTTCATTATTCCTCTGAATGTGTTGGATCTTGAGATCCTTCTGGATATATGGTAAGATATCCCTTCTATTGAAAATACCCTTTAAAGCTTAACAATTTAAACATATGTGAGTACATAACTCTGATAGCATTTGCAAGTAGTCGCACCATCTGGTAGTAGCAATAATAATTACCAACCCTTTTAAAAATTCAAGGGTGACTGCAATTGGTACTGTAGTTGATACTTCAACTAATACTGCAACTGCAATTGATACTGCAACAGATTTTGAAACAACAACTTAAGGTTTTATGAGGAAACCCTAATTTTTCAAACTTCAAATTTTGAAATTCTGATCCAGGGACTAGATGCGCTGAGCTGAGGCGAGTAAGCTGGTGCAGTCAGATTTCTGAAAATCCAAATTTTACCCTTTGAAACTGAGCTTGCGAAAATCTAGACTGGTACTTTTGGTACTGGTTCTGGTTTCCTGGTTTTCTGGTACTTCTGGTTTTTTGGTTTTCTGGTACTAGTGAAAACTAGGGTTTCACTTTCTCAGAGTTCTATCCATTGAAAATGTGCACTCAAGATGCCAAAATATTCACTAGGGTAGGGCACACTTTTCTAAATGGGTTTAAGGAAAAATTTCCTCTCCAACAAAAAGCCTTAATTTTCTTGTACGGCAACAATGACATTTTTCTTTATCCAGTGAAAGATGTTCTCTTCATCTTAGCTCTAAAACCATGTTAAGTTTTGAGCTATTATTAGGTTTCTTTTCAATTTACTAGATAACAATAGCATAGGTAGGAACACTGAGAGAAACAAAATCACAAGATACACAACATTTATCCTAGGAAACCCTCATGGGGAAGAAAACCCAACAAAAAATTCCTTAATATAGATACCCAAGACAATAAAACAAACACTAGAGAATATTCTCTACTACGCAATGCGCCTCTCTCTCTTCCTTCTTTAGACAACTGGAAACTGCAACTTCCTTCAAACTTGCACACTAGATGAGTGAGCTGAGTGAGTGAACAAATGAGGCACTGGATTTCTTTATTTATACAAACTGGCAGGTGTTGAAAAGGTATCTCTTCGCTGGGCAGGGCCGACTTGTCATCTAAGTGGTTAAAACCACTTTAAATTGCTTGGGGGCCAACTTCTCAATTTGCGGAATATGTTTAGGATTTGACCAATCCGCAAAAGGGGATTTGGTCAATTACAATGCCCGACATGATCAATCCATAAAAGGGGATTGATCTAATGAATAATAAATCAATAATAAATAGAATACTCTTTGTAGTTACAATATTTCAACAGATCATGGGAAGGCACCAACCTCAGAGTAGGTACAGGACTAACAATATCCATATTCATTTAAAGTGAATTTTAAAGTGATATATGTAGTTTTCGACACCTAATGTACTTGAGAATGTCAACAACGATGACAAGATGTTTGAATTGGACACATTTGAGACAATTAAAAAGGTTGTGAGAAAAAAAAAATTGAACTTACTTAATTGTTTATGTGTGAACTAACATAGGAGACCACACAAATATGCATAGTTTTGGAGGAAATAAAACTATATGCGGTAAGCACCATATTTTAAAAAGGTTATTTATCACAATATGTTCATTTATGAATTTTGTTTTTCTATTTTTATATGATTTGAATAAAATATGTTTTATTTTTATAGGAATTATCCATAAAATTTCAACAATATTCTCCTGAGGATGGTGTTGGTAGCAGCGATGTTCAAACACCACAACATCCTACCATGAGCCACATACCCACAAGGCACTTTGTCTCTCCTCCTATCTCTGACATCCCCATGATTGAGACACCACCAAGACCAGGAAGGTATATCATATTTTGAACTTAATATACTAAATTTTCGTTAATTCTATATCAAAATTGTGATATACAACCTATTGGAAACTTTTTCTAGGCTCCCAAACACATCAAAAGAAACCAAGGAAAGAATAGAAAAAATGGGCAACACAAAATTGGCCAAGGTGGTTACGTGAAACTAAAAGAACAAATTTTAAGTACCAAATAATTAAACCATATCATTCCTATCATCATCCAACTTTTATTTAATTTCATCCAATAAGCCAAAGTTGAGATCTTGTGCAATGCAAAGGGCTCAATTCAAAAATGCAACCACAAAAGAAGATCTTTGGCTCAATTTCAAGAGCAACTTTCAAGTTGTGGTTGAACGTCGAAAAATCATGGGGCAAACACAATATGTCCCTTTGAATTACATCGTAAGTAAAATCAATGGAATTCAATTGTTGATTACTTGTAAAATCCATTCATGATTTATTTCAACTATAAATGAATGTGTCTTTTTGTTTTAAGAAAGAGAGACACAACAATAATGAGACCAACAGTGGACAACAACTCCATGATAGTGGAGTGTAGTCCAATGATGGTGGTGTGCATCCCAACCATGATAGTAGAGTGCATCCCGATGATGGTGGTGTTCATCCATGTCATGATGGTGGATTGTAGCTCGATGATGGTGGTGTGAAGCCTGGCCATGATGGTATCATGGATATAAAATCATAAGTACAGATTAATAAATTTATTAATATTTACTTGCATATGGTGTACTTATAACTTTCTTGTTTTGATGGTAGAGCATGTAGATGAGAATGCTTGGTGAGAGTAGGAACACATGGTATCCGAACCAATGATCTTGACTAGTCAACCTACTAGAGAATATTGTAATGATATTTACATTAATGAACTAATTATGTAAATAATAACTAACCATATCAATTTAACCCTTTTTGTTTTTGTAGTCGAGGTCTCTCATCAACAGCCTACATGCTTTATAGAGTACCCGACTAGACGTACAACACGACATAGCATATATATTGAATAAACACCAAGAGAGGGCCCAATAAATGAAGTTGATCTAAACATGGATGAGTCAATTAACATATTTTTGGAAAAAAAAAAAAGTGATTGTATATATTATCGTCAGAAACATGTATAATGGAAACATATTTTGATGATAAAATATATTAATATATATTATTTGTTTCTACCTTCTTATGGATGTATGTTATATGTTTTATATGTACAAAACTACATAACAACACACACATTATTTCTTTCATTTACCTTTAAATTTTGTTTTGTTACTTTCTATGCATGAATTATACTATGCCACTTTCAATTATTTTCCAGTAGATAGATTGGGTATGGGTAATTGAGAGTGATGTGAGAGGGGGGGAGGGGAGGTGCCAAATGATCTTCCACCTGAATGTGGTTGGCCTTGTTCAGTAGAGAATATTTTTTTCTCAAAACCAAGAGAAGTTCATTCAAGTATTCCACTTTAGTCTTTCGAGAATCTTATACATGTCAATATGTTTGTTTATTTATTTAATTATCATTCATTCATATACAATTTTATTCTCTAATGATTTATATAGGTCGTTGCAAAAATTGGACTACAAATATGTTTATTTTCGACACATTTCATGTTTTTCTCATGGGAGCTTGATAACATTTTTCCCACGGGCTAGTGGGCAGATTTGTAGATGCTAGAACTCTACCCACGGGCCTATGGGAATAGTTGTAGATGCTACAACTTTTCCCACGTGCCTATGGGAAAAGTTGTAAATGATACAAATATTCCCACATACCTGTGGGAAGAGTTTCCATGTATACAAATCTGACCACAGGCTTATGGGCAAAGTTTCCATGCTACAACTCTGCCCACATGAATATGAGTAGAGTTGTCATGTAGAAACTCTTCCCATGGGCATATGGGCAGAGTTTTAGCATGGAAACTCTACCAATGGGCATGTGGGCACTGCACCCACCTAATCATAACCATCTGACTGCCATACTCAGGATATTCTCTCCTCTCATGGACCCCCAAGCTGAAATCTCTGAGAGGAATAAACTCACTACCCTTGATCATGCCTCGCTAAAACATCTTAGTGAAGTCAAAATTTACCAACCTGCAGATCGACTCGATCATGGGTATCATGAGGGAAAATATATATCTCCAAAGCTCAACAAATCCTCTCACAACATCACATAATGATGTAGTTTAATCATTGACACGATCCTATCGATCATCCTCATCATATGAGGTAGTCTATCACTCTGAAGAATGGTAGGATCTAAGAAAATTAGAAGTCTTCCACTCCCAATGCCCATTGAAATCTCTTTGAACCAATCCAATAGAGTTTGGATCTCCTCATGTGCACTTTGATTACTGGTCACAATGTCCCCTATCTCATCCAAATGACTCCAGTGATCCTCTCTTGTCCTATTGTATACTCTGAGGGCATGAAATAGCAACACTAGATGCCACTTCCATTGTCTTCAATACTGGAAAGCGACTAGTGTGTTGGTCAACTACGAAGGTATGACCAATATATCATAATGAAGTTTGGAAGTAGACCTATGCCTATCCTACTCCCTGATCTTAATGTGATGATATTCCATATGAAGTTATATCATCAAGGGATATGTGGCCTCCTCAGGCTCACCCATCTACTCACTAATCCGCAGAAACCTCATCTCAATGGTATGCTCGAGGACTCTGTCAGGAGGTCTCCCTGGCGAAAAAACCCCACAACTCCACTCTACACTACCTCGTGTCAATGAATACCCCTGCACTTTGTTGGCTATCACTAAATCATTTTGTATCATCCTATACCCTATAGGCACTACTATATCCATCACTCTACTAATTTCTCCTGAACCTATATCCCATAGCATACCCAAATCTCTCATATACTTGTCCACCCAATCCATGGATGCATATACTTCCTTGTGGGTTGTTCCACAAGGGATGTGATAGAATATCTCCTCTGTAGCTAAGCCTTGAGCCTTTAGTGGGCTCTCCAAAAGAAGCATCTCATGATCCCCATAATGAAAAACAGACACATGGTCAAAACCCTCTGTGTCAAAACTCTTCTCAAGAACCTACAATTCAGGATTCTCCTTGTGTGGGATCATCCCAAGAGGCTCCTCTCTCGAATAATGAGTGCCACTCATGCCCTCATGTGTCATGAATTCCAATTATGAATAGCATTCCCAACTCAGCTGGTAACAAAGATCCTTATCCTCCCTTTCCATGTCCTCATCAAACTTAATAGAAAGGTCCATATCCATGAATAGTTACAGGTAATCATATTCCATCTGGAAATTGGCTACTAGTTACTCCATCTGCAACTACCCTTTGTCTATCCTCCAACTTTGTTCTCCACATAAGGTCTTCAATAAAATTATGGGTACCGTATGCCTCATCAACACCTGAACAACTTGCTCTTCTGTGACCAATAATCGAGTCTCCAAATATTGCAATTATAAGGGTCTTTGTTCAATTTCATCATCATGTCGTGGTACTATCACATCCTCGCCATCATCATCATCGAAATCATAAATGAAATAGGTTGTTTAATCCTCATCATGTGTAGGTGCTATCATGCCTGAACTAGCCTCATCATAAGCATCATAATCAACGAAAGATGTTGGATCATCAACATTGACTGATTGGAATATTTCCTCATAGTCAACATAAGATGTTGCATCCTCATGTTTTGTTGATTCATCAAAGGTATATCCATCTAACATACTAGTGTCATCTGCCTCATCGGTTAGCTCTGATTATGTATCATAGTTTTTTTTGGTCTTCCTCTATGCATACATCCTCCTCATGGCTAGATGTATGTTACTCCACCTGCTCACATCTCATCAATCTCTGCCATGTGCCTTTAAATTAATCCTTGTCCAAATTGTTGGGCCAACTTCTATGCTTGAGTGTGTAATAGTCTTTAAAGGGTAAAATTGCACGAATCTCTTCACCCAATGTTAGATACTCCCGGTATTTAAGCATGTATTTATCTGCCTCCAACTTCCTCAAAATTTTATCTAAATGTTCTGGATTTATCTTCTTAAACCACTTCATTATGGTTGTTACAAAGTTGTGGTAACTTGGTAGTTTTTTGGCTTTGGGGTTTCATCAAAACAAACCCTTGTCCCTAGAATGCACTATCGATTTATCACATCTAGTCTTCTGTAAACCATCCATGTCTTATCCATACACAGGTTGGAAAGATCACCAACTCTTATACCACTATAATATC
>WSFP011454241.1:0-19453 GCA_009831015.1 Picea engelmannii
AGAACTATGGCAAACTCAAAGATTGTGAATGTTTGATTTAACGGACCTTTGTATAAAAGGTCCGAGGAATGTAAATGATGTATGAATATATGTTGCATAACTGCTGAGAGGGGGATGTGCTGAAAAGAGACCACGATGGCTGAGAAGAGGTGGTGGAAGGGGCCGAGAGTGGCTGTGTTAACTTCCACCGAACCAAAACCGTACTGGTTTGTACATGCTCGGGAAAACCAAAGCTCGCTCTCAGACCCCAAAATGAATTACCCACCCGGATGGTAGGTGGGGAGGCTTCTCAAGAGTAAATGAGGGGATGGGGCGAACTGCCCATCCGTAGAAGCTCTCAGACCTGACCATCGGACAGGGAATTTCGTGCCACACGCAACCTCGTAGGGGGAAAGAAGTGTGGAAGGAAGGGGAGAGTGGAGCATACAGATATAGACACACACACACACACACGACGGGAATCGCAGAAGGAGAACGAGAGGAACTCCAGAAAATATAGTAAGTCATGAGCAGAGGAGAAGGAGAGTATCCTTCATCCTGGACTTCCGACGAGTGGGAAGTAAGAGACTAAGTCTCAAAGCATCGTGGTCTAGCTCAAGGGTGGCTAGTGGTAAATCCATTTGAAGTCATTGAGCCTATGGTTGGGTGAAAACGAGCACCCCTCTCAGCAGTTGCATTACACTTGGTGTTTTCTGATAAGTATTTATGTCCTGTATTTCAAATTGAATGTTCCTAGAATGCATGCTCATGGTTGTACACTCATAAATGGTTTCTGTATAGAAGTGTTTGTCTGGTGTGTTTGATCGGAAAAAGGCGGATGCATGCTTATACTTGTATGGCCATATTCAATTCCTATATATATATATATATATATATACACACACATTGAGAAAGTTCAGATTATGAGTCCGTTCTCGGGAGATCTATCCCATTTACTTGACTCACGCGATGTCTTGGTTGGATTTTCCCGAAGGCACCTCCTTCTGGGAAAGTTCCCCCACTATTCCAGAGCCGGAGTGAGTTCCTTGAAAGGACTACCATTTAAGTAAATATCTAAGCTTACCTCGCCCCTGTCACAGAGTTCATAGCCTTTCAGTCATGTCCCCAAGCCTGGTGATAATTACCTAATAATCCGTTGAAGGATTTTATGGCCTAAGTTTGGAGACCTTGCACCAGAAAGAATGGTTCCCTCAGAGTTTGGTGTTTCGGTGTTTCGGCAACCGGGAAACCCAAGGGTCAGTTCCCTTGTACTCGCCAGTCGCGAAATCCTGAAGTAAGAAACCCCGAAAAGGTCTAGCGTGGATAAGTCTTGATGTTTTGGTGTTTCGGCACCCAAGATACCTAAGAGTAAGTTCTCTTGTAATCGCCAGTCGCGAAGTCCCAACTTGCGAAACCCCGAAATGGTAATAGCGCGAATGAGATGTGGTGTTTCGGTGTTTCGACACCTGGGATATCTAAAGGCAAGTCCCTTGTACTCGCCAGTCCCAAAATCCCGACTTGTGAAACCCCAGAATAGTGTAGTGTGATTAGAGTCTTGATGTTTCGGTGTTTCGGCAACCGGGATACCTAAGGGTAAGATCCCTTGTATTCGCCAGACGCGAAATCCCGAAGTATGAAACCCCGAAAAGGTATAGCGTGGATAAGTCTTGATGTTTCGGTGTTTCGGCACCCGGGATATCTAAAGGCAAGTCCCTTGTACTCGTCAGTTCTAAAATCCCAACTTGCGAAACCCTGGAATAGTGTAGTGTGATTAGAGTCTTGATGTTTCGATGTTTCGGCACCCAAGATACCTAAGGGTAAGTTTCCTTGTATTCGCATGTCGCGAAATCCTGACTTGCGAAACCCCAAAATGGTATAGCATGGTTAGATGTTGGTGTTTCAGTGTTTCGGCACCTGGGATACCCAAGGACAAGTTTCCTTGTATTCGCATGTCGCGAAATATCGACTTGTGAAACCCCGAAATGGTATAGCGTGATTAGAGTTTGGTGTTTCGACGTTTCAGCACCCGGGATACCCAAGGACAAATTTCCTTGTATTCGCATGTCGCGAAATCCTGACTTGCGAAACCCCGAAATGGCATAGCGTGTCTAGAATTTGGATGTTTCGATGTTTCGGCACCCGGGAAACCCAAGGGTCAGATCCCTTGTACTCGCCAGTCGCGAAGTCCCGACTTGCGAAACCCTGAAATGAGCTTAGCGATGAATACAGGCTTAGGAGTTTCGGCTCCCGGGAAACCTAAGTGCGAGACCTCCTGTCTGCACATATCGCGAAACCCCAACTTGTGAAACCCCAAAATAAAAATAGCGCAGATAAGTTTTGATGTCTCGATATTTCGACACCCGGGATATCTAGAAGCAAGTCCCTGGTACATGCCAGTCCCAAATTCCTGACCTGTGAAATCCTGATATGGCTTAGCACGTGTAGATTTGGTTTTCGGTGTTTTGGCACCCGAAAAACCGAAGGGTATGAACCCCTCGTCCTCTTCTACTGCGAAAAACCTGGTACGCAAAACTCCGAAGGGTGGAATGCCAGGTTTTTAATCCGAGGCATTGTTAGAGGTGACGAAATGTTCGTTCCTTTCGGATTTCGACACTTCGAGAGACCAGAGAGCAGGGGAACACATGCATCGCAATTTCCTGAGCCCCATAGGAATTCGAAGATTTTGTTCCTCGGGGAAAAGAAGGAAAAAGACGAAAAATATTAGTTACTAAAGTGGGTGTGTTTCAACATTCGTAATTTTGTGGTTGAATGTGATGTGTGTCAACAAAACAAGGGTGAAATTGTCAAATCTCTTGGCACACTACAACTGCTTCCGATTCCACCTCCTATTTGGTGGGATATCTCTATGGATTTTATTGTAGGCTTACCTAAACCAGGCAATAAATCATTCATCATCGTGGTATTTGATCATCTTTCCAAGTATGCTCATTTCTGTGCTCTTCAACACCCATTTACACCATCTACTATGGCTCAAATTTTCATGGATCGGGTCTTCAATCTTCATGGCATGCCACATTTTATTGTTTATGATCGTGACCCAACTTTCACCAGCAATTTTTGGCAAGAATTGTTCAAGCTACAAGGCACCCAATTACATCTCAGCACAGCTTATCATCCCTAGAATGATGGTCAAACTAAAGTTGTCAACAAATGTTTGGAAACATATTTGAGGGGTTTTTCATTGGAAAGGTTGAATCAGTGGGCTCAATGGTTACCACTAGCTAAATGGTGATACAACACTTTGTACCATACAGCTATGCGCATGACTCCTTTTGAAATGGTATATGGACAAAATCCACCTTCAGTCCTCTCATATTTTCCAGGTATCTCAAAGGTCTAGGCGGTTGACCAAATGCTTACAGTTCGAGAGGTTGTTCTCTGTACCCTCAAAGAGAATTTGGTCATGGCCCAGAATTGCATGAAACAACAAGCAGATCAAGGTCGCTCTGAATGTCAATTTGCAAAAGGGGATTAGGTGTTTCTTCGACTGCAACCTTACAAACAAACTTCCCTCAAGGCTGACCATTGTCAGAAACTGGCGCCCAAATTTTATGGTCCTTATACCATTCTCAAGCGTGTGGGATAGGTGGCCTATCAGTTATTTTTGCCCAGTCATTCTAAGCTCCATCCTGTTTTTCATGTTTCCTTCTTAAAGAAGGTGATTGGAACTAAGTTCCAAACTCAAACAAACCTTCCGGAGTTGGATGAGGAAGGCTCCATTTGGCTACAACCACAAGCAGTTTTGGACCAACGTGAGCGTCGGCTGCGTCAACGAACCATCAAGAAAGTGTTAGTCCAGTCAAAAGATACAACTCCAGCAGATGCCACTTGGGAACCAGCGACCATTATGTAGCAATTTCCCCATCTCAAGCCTTGAGGACAAGGTTTTTTTTAAGGGGGCAGACATGTTAGGGACCTAACCCCTCATGTAGGTAGAATAATATATTTACATGTAATAAAGGTCAATATTAATAAGGCCTAGCAATAAGAAAGAATAAGTCCAATGTAAGAAGACCTAATAGAAGCTTCCGCTTCTAGAAGGATCTTCCTCTAGATGGTTCTTTTGATAGACATATTTAGTATAAAGAGGAGTCGAGGGTATGAGAACTTTTGTCTTGGATATTATTGCAATAGAGCTTTGCTCTATTGGAGGTTTCCCCCTCGAAGAGGCAAGTGAACATTGCTCTCGGTAATCAAAGTGTTATTTCTAATGTTATTTTGTTATCATTTTAGTATTATCGTGGTGTTGTTCTGGTTATATTGTTGTTCATCTTCCATTTCTATCTATTTATTTATGTTCTGCATACTTTTTATATCTGAAATATTACAAGTGATATCAGAGCACCTTCCTCAACAGAAAATTGTGGGTTAAATTTTTTCAGGGTAGAGACGTATTATGGCATCTTTAAGCTGCAAAGATTTATCGTTACGTGCATAAACCTGCGGTCGGGGATTCATACACATAGAAAATACAAGTGGTACTTAAGCGCACATCTGTTGGCCACCCTTGTAACCCCTGTTGGCTATGCTGCATGTCGTGGATCTTTGGCGACCTTATCTATTGGGGAAACGCTTCCAAATTAAGACAGATCATCAAAGCCTCAAGTATTTTATGGAACAACGTCTTTCCTCCCCCGAGCAACAAAAATGGGTGACTAAGCTCTTTGGATATGATTATGAGATCATTTACAAAAAAGGCAAAGACAATGTGGTTGTTGATGCACTTTCTGGAAAATATGAAGATGAAGGATCTATTTTTTCTCTCTCTTTCATTGTACCAAATTGGCTCCAAGTTGTTTGCCAAGAATGGCTACACGATCCCAAAAGTTCGCATCTAATACAACAATTGCATTCCAATTCTGTAGTTTCCCCAAGGTACTCTTAGCTCAATGATGAGCTTCGATACAAAGGTTGTTTGTATTTAATTAAATAGTCAAAACTTAAAACTACAGTACTTTCTGAGTTTCATGCTACATCCACAGTTGGGCACTTCGGGTTTACCAAAACCTATGATTGGGTCAAATGTTCTTTTTTCTGGGAAGGTATGAAACAGTGCATTCGTGATTTTGTGGTTGAATGTAATGTGTGTCAATGCAATAAGGGTGAAACTGTCAAATCTCCTGGCACACTACAACCGCTTCTGATTCCACCTGCTATTTGGTGGGATATCTCTATGGATTTTATTGTAGGTTTACCTAAATCGAGCAATAAATCAGTCATCATGGTGGTAGTTGATCGTCTTTGCAAGTATGTTCATTTATGTGCTCTTCAACACCCATTTACAGCATCTATTGTGGCTCAATTTTTCATGGATTAGGTCTTCAAGATTCATGGCATGCCACATTCTATTGTTTCTGATCGTGACCCAAGTTTCACCGGCAATTTTTGGCAAGAACTGTTAAAGCTACAAGGCACCCAATTGCATCTCAACACAGCTTATCATCCCCAAACTGATGGTCAAATTGAATTTGTCAACAAATGTTTGGAAACATATGAGGTGTTTTGCATCGGAAAGGTCAAATCAATGGGCTCAATGGTTACCACTAGTTGAATGGTGGTACAACACTTCGTACCATACAGTTACGCGCATGACTCATTTTGAAGTGGTATATGGACAAAAGCCACCTTCAGTCCTCTCATATTTTCCAGGTGTCTCGAAGGTCTAGGCGGTTGACCAAATGCTTACAGTTCGAGAGGCTGTTCTCCGTACCCTCAAAGAGAATTTGGTCATGGCCCATAATCGCATGAAATAACAAGCAGATCAAGGTCGCTTTGAATGTTAATTTGCAGAAGGGGATCAGGTGTTTCTTCGATTGCAACCTTACAAGAAAACTTCCCTCAAGGCTGACCATTGTCAGAAACTGGTGACCAAATTTTATGGTCCTTATACCGTTCTCAAGCTTATGGGACAGGTGGCCTATCAGTTAGCTTTGCCTAGTCATTCTAAGCTCCATCATGTTTTTCATATTTCTTGCTTAAAGAAGGTGATTGGAACTAAGTGCCAAACTCAAACCAACCTTCCTGAGTTGGACGAAGAAGGCTCCATTTGGCTACAACCACAAGCAGTTTTGGACCAACGCTAGTGTCGGTTGCGTCAACAAAACATCAAGGAAGTGTTAGTCTAGTGGAAAGATACAACTCCAGCAGATACCACTTGGGAACCAGCTACCCTTCTGCAGCAATTTCCCCATCTCAAGCCTTGAGGACAAGGTTGTTTTTAAGGGGGTGGACATGTTAGAGACCTAACCCCTCATGTAGATAGAATAATATATTTCCATGTAATAAAGGTCAATATTAATAAGGCCTAGCAATAAGGAAGAATAAGTCCAATGTAAGAAGACCTAATCGAAGCTTCCGCTTCTAGAAGGATCTTCCTCTAGATGGTTCTTTTGATAGACATATTTAGTATAAATAGGAGTCGAGGGTATGAGAACTTTTGTATTGGATATTATTGTAATAGAGCTCTGCTCTACTGGAGGTTTCCCCCTCAAAGAGGCAAGTGAACATTGCTCTCGGTAATCAAAGTGTTATTTCTGGTGTTATTTTGTTATCATTTTGGTATTATCGTGGTGTTGTTCTGGTTATATTGTTGTTCATCTGCCATTTCTATCTATTTATTTCTGTTCTACATACTTTTTATATCTTGAATATTACAGTGCCCGAGGTGACAGATTTCAAAGAGCTAGTTCTCTGGTGCACAGACAAATTTGATACAAAAAGAAGAATAATTCCATTTTAGGGGAAGTTGGCCATCTCCTTGCTCCTTCAATTTTCACGAGAATGTTACGAATCCGAAAACCCACCATGCAGTGCAAGAATGAGGAAGACAATGAATTTCTTAAGGAACACAGAGGGGGAACAAACCTCCTCGAGAGTTATCTGGTTGACCCAGAAGTTGATACTAATGCCTCTTAGGTTTTGGTAAGTTCTTAAAATACCCATACAAAGAATTTTCCTGGTTGTTTGCATGTATAATTGGACTAGAGTCCAGGACCTCTGTGCCGAAAAATATTGTCTATATTCTTCACATGGTTGTTCACAAGACACCCTGATTGACTAGGGCCGAATTATTTCAAATGAAATATCCTTTCAAGTGAGTGGTTCGAAAAGAACCCGAAAATTCTACATGACTTCTTATTTGGTATTTTTGATAGCCTACTGCCACATCTTCGAAGACTTGTCGAGGGCAAGGAGTGTTGATTTCAAGGTGGAACCATGTTGGGAGAATAAAACCTGATAATCACAAGACTGGAATATATATAGACACCATGATTGACTATGGTCGAATTATTTCAAATGAAATATCCTTTCAAGTGGGTGGTTTGAAAAGAACCCAAAAATTCTACATGACTTCTTATTTGGTATTTTCGATAGCCTACTGTCACATCTTCGAAGACTTGTCGAGGGCAAGGAGTGTTGATTTCAAGGTGAAACCATTTTGAGAGAATAAAACCCCATAATCACAAGACTGGAATATATATATATATATATGTAATGTTAAAATATATTTGATGATGATGGTATTTGTTTACAAAAGGCCCATGGTTATATATTAAATGAGCAATGAATAAGAGTCGTGATTTTTTAAATAGTCACATCATTTAATAATCACAAGTCATTTATTTACGATTTGTTCTTATTCTAACTTAAATATGTATATAACATTGCCTTTCCTTTAAAATTGTTTTGTCCTCAAAGCAAAGGTAATGAAGATATAACTGTCGAAAATGCTATGACTCCCAAACTGCATTTTCTTCTGAAAGAATCTTCCATTGAATACGATATTCCTTGATTATTCAAGAACACAATCTTTTCTCTCTCGTGGCAATATTAGCTTTTGGATCTAAAATAATTCTTCCTTCATCGACCAGGATAGGAAGCATAGTTTGTGCCTTTTGATGTTGCACCAATACCCTTTTAAGGCATGACACGTGGAAAACATTGTGGATACAACCCGTG
This sequence comes from Picea engelmannii, assembly GCA_009831015.1. Classification (NCBI taxonomy): domain Eukaryota; kingdom Viridiplantae; phylum Streptophyta; class Pinopsida; order Pinales; family Pinaceae; genus Picea; species Picea engelmannii. Next base: position 7,960 of record WSFP011454241.1, read on the forward strand.
TCGAGTAATTCTAATCCATAATCTACTTGATTGATTTTCTTGTTAATATGGTATGGTCCATAAAACCTTGGAGCCAATTTATTTTTTCCTTGTTGGTTAAGAGAAATCTATTTATAAGGTTGGAGTCTTACAAACACCCAATCTCCCACTTCAAATTCTCTTTCAATCCTGTGTTTATCAATTTGTTGCTTCATACTACTTCTTGCAATTGTTAAGTTTTCTTTGAGTAATTGAACTTTTTGATCTTCCTCCAATTGATCTTTAACTACTAGAACTTTTATTTCACATGTGGCTAGCTCCTTCCATTTTGAGGGTTCATATTCATACAAATCTTGAAATGGCATCATCTTGGCAAACGTGTGATATGTGGAATTATTATACCACTCAGCAAGGTGCAACCATTGAAACCACTTATTTTGCTTGTCAGTTATGAAACAATGGAGGTAGGTTTCCAAACATTTATTGACAATCTATGTTTGATTGTTTGTTTGGGGATGGTAATCTAAGTTCATATTAAGAGATATCCCAACTTGTCTACAAAATTCTTTCCAAAAATTCCCTTTAAACTTGGTGTTTCTATCGTTGACAATAACCTTGGGAAACCCGTGTAACTTGTAGACGTTTACAGAAAACTTTAGTTGTTTGTGTTGCAAAATCTATTTTCTTTACACCGTAAAATGTGCATACTTGGTAAGTCGGTCAAATACTACAAGGATTTTATCTTTCCCTTCTGACATGGGTAAGCCTTCAATGAAATCCATTGAAATTTCTTTCCCATTTTTTATTAGGGATGTGTAAAGGATGAAGTAATCTAGGGGTCGTGACACTTTCACTTTTGTTTCTTTGGCAAAGGTCACATTCTGCTACATAATTTCGAATATTTCTATTCATCACCTTCCAAAAGAATGACTGACATGCATTATAATAGGTTTCAAAACCTACATGGCTTGTTGTCAAGGAGTCATGTGATTCTTATAGACCCTTGGATTTAAATCTTGAATTAGGGTTTAAATAGATTCTTCATTTATAACATAAGATGTCATTTCTCCATTCAAGCTTGGGATGCTGACTCTAGTAATTAATTCATGAACAAGTCTTTGGATTCTTGGCGTATTCACTTCGTATTTCATCCAACCATTCAGGAATTACTACCGATACTGCAAAAGCTTGTATTTCTTCGTCTCTTCATGACAGGGCACCAACCACTATATTATCCTTCCCCTTTTTATGTATGATTTCCATATCGAACATGGCAATTTTCTCTATCCATTTATGTTGTTATGTTAACAATGTTTTTTGTAGTAGATATTGAAGACTATTATGATCTTTATGTATTAAGTACTTGCTTCCTAACAGTATTGTCGCCATTTTGGTAGTGCATGCATGATGGCAAGCATTTCCTTGTTGTATGTGGATTGTAGGCACTCTCTTTTGTTTAGTTTTATGTTCTCAAATGCTATTGGGTGTCCTTGCATCAACATAGCTCTTATTCCAAAACATGAGGCATCACATTCAATTACAAAGGGTTTTGTAAAATTAGGTGTTGTTAATACCGAAGTTGAGGACAAGATTTTTTTCATGGCTTTAAAACATCTTCTTGCTTCTTCATTCCGTTGAAATGAATTTTTCTTTAGAAGGTTTGTTAGTGGAGTAGTTATATGAGCATAATTTTTTATGAATCAACAATAGTATCCAATCAACCCCAGAAATCCTCTTAGCTTAGATATACTTTTTGACTTTGGTCATTCAGTGATTGCCTTGATTTTCTTTGGGTCTACCTTGACCCCTTCTTTTGATATAATGTGATTGAGATCATAATCAAATATATGTTAACATATTATATATACATATTTTCAAGTCTTGTGATTATCAAGGTTTGTTCTCCCAACAGACATCTTAGCATTTGAGCATTTTTACTTCATCTTGGGAGCATCATTGGGGGTGTTTTGACTCATCCACTCTTGTATCATAGATTTTTTTTATGTATTATGACCTTATTTCTAGGGCTTGTAAAGAGATAAAGGCATTTTTATATTTTCTTAAGGTTTAAAGCTAGAAAAATATTGTTATTTTAATGGGAAGGGTGTTAAATCTCTCATATAAATCATTGTTAAAACTCACAGAGTGTAGAAATTTAATGACAAAATCAACAAGTAAATAATTTTGTCATACACTTAGCAACCTAGAGATACATTCTGAAAATTACCATAAGCAGAAATACACATTGATAAGCAATTTTTGCAGTGGAATAAACACAATGAATAGCGGCCATTCAACTCAGAAATTACGCAATGCCAAGGAAAACCCCAATGTGAGGAAACCCAATGAGAGAGAGAGAGATTTATTATTCGGCTTCAGGAAAGTACATATCAGCAGCAACAATACAATTTCCAGCAAGAGAAAAATACCTTATAGCACCCAAAATTCTGCCTCAATTTGTGTGCCCAAAAAATCTGTACTGTTGTACGGATTTGCCCTCTTTAGCACCTCGAAATCTGCACTAACTAACAGCAATATGAAACTACCCTCTTCAACAACAAAAAACACTAAAAAGGTTGCCTGGAAATCCGTGCAACAATCTACCTTGATTTGTGTGTCCTCCCAGCCTATTGTACAAACTATATGGATCCATATAGTACGGCCTCTCTAACATCATAAATTTACAGCACTCACAAAACAAAAATTCTTCTTGGGAAATGTGTCCTTGTTGTCTTCTTTACTCTCTAAAGCTTACTCAGAAATCTCTCTCAATCTCCTTCTTTTGTGTCTTGCACACTACCCAATGCATTCTCTTATAATATGAAAGTGACCCTTCACCTTCTCCAAACTTAGATCTAATGGCCAAGATCTAATCTTGCCTTTACAAGATCAAGGGTTTTGATTCATTCCCTCCAAAATAAATCACTTTAAAATATTAAATTACATTTTCACTTTATAACATAAGTGCACTTTATGAAATAAAGTCACTTTAATATTAGAAGGTACACTTTATTAAAAAAATCACTTTAATAAAAGAACCACTTTATCACAACTTCATAAAAACCCATTGCAAAGTCAAGTGTCTAATAGTGTAGGTACAAGGTAACTTCCGCATACAAGACCCATATGTGAAGTACCTCCTGAGCTCAAAAGCTAACACTCCCTCTTAGCGAGGGATGTACTCACTGCCATCTCCTTCATCTGGTCCCATCACATTGTGCTCAGTAGGAGTTCCCTCTGAACTTGGAGCTATCCTCAACACCTGCACAGAACTCAAACTAGAATATCTTCTCCTGACAGCTACTCTAAACCCTGAGCTCCTAGAAGAATCCACTCCACCCTGAGCATCGGTTCGATCACACCAGTTGAGCCTCCTGCCAGTGCTCAGAAGAGACTCCCTCTCTTCTCTCAAAATGCAACACTGAATCCTTGGGCCCATCGCAGTCTCAGGAGCCTGCTACTCATCCGACATTGAATCATACCCAGAAGGTTGTCCTCGCAACATGTACAACATGCCCACCCGATCACCAATCAGCTGTGGTTCCACCAGATCCGCTCCCTCCCTGTAAATAAATACATGTCCTCTCTTGAACAATGTACAATATCCATCATCCTCCAAGGCTAAGACTGAGAGAAAGTTAACCATCAACCTTGGAACAAAGAGAACTCCATCAAGCTCCAGAAATCCTCCATACTCGGGTCGGAAGCTAACCCTTCCAACTCCACGCCATACCACCTTCACTCTCCACCAGCCGATCAGAACCTGTCTCTGTGATAATAAGGAATACTCACCAAATTCACATCATGTGACAAGAGGCTCCACTGTCAACAATCCATCTGATATCACCCCCAAATCTTCCACTACGGACATTGGATACTAGAGTAACCAAAGAAAATTCCCTGTCATACTTGGAAGAAAAGTCCTTCATGGCTGATGTAGCAATTATCTCAAGCCCCTTGTGTTCCTTCTTCTTCTTCTTCTTCTTCTTCTTCCTCTCGGGAAAATGAGAAGCAAGGTGCCCCAACTGATTACAACAGTAACATCTGACTTTACTCAAGTCCCTCCTGAAATTTCCTTTCTTCTTGCTCTTTGCAACAAGAGCAACATTCTCATCAACTCCATCTGTCTTTTTTCCACTGCTTTGAGATCCTTCCTGGATCTCCTCAGTGAAATCGTCCCACTGTCTGCTCCAATCTGGAAGATGCTCACGACCCACCACACACTTCACGAAGACTTTTCATTCCTTGGTGAAACCTTTCAAGGCTATCCTCGCCAACTCTGAATCCGATATGACCTCCCCAACTGCAGTCAGCTCATCCTTCACTTGAGCTACCCAGGTAAGATAAGAAGACACGCGACACGCTCTCCCCCTTACCCATCTTGGTATGATGCAGCTTATCCTTCAAGGCCATCTTCTGGTTTTCATTCTTCGCCTCAAATAAGTTCTTAAGTGCATCCCACATCTCTTGAGTTGTCTTCTTCTCAGCCAAGTGTGGGATAAGGTGGTCCTTCACCCCATCCAGAATAATCCTCTGAGTTTTGGCCTCCTTGACCTCATGCAAATCCAAAGCAACAGTATATGTTGTGGGAGCCACAACAACAAAACTGACATAGTTTCAAATCTTGTTCTCCTTGAGAACAACTGAGATCCGGACCTTCCACTGCAAATAGTTGGAAATGTCATCCAACCAATCCTCAAATCTAATTCATGCAGCCATATTCCATGTCATTGTTTAAAGGAAAACAAACAACAGATTTCTCCCTTCAACCCTTGCCCAAAAACCTCAATGTTCACTATCACTCATAGCCCAAGCTTTGATAACATGTAGAAATTTAATGACAAAATCAATAAGTAAATAATTATGTCATACACTTAGCAACCTAGAGTTGTCTTCTATGAACTTTAAAAGTCTAAACCCACATTCTGAAATTACCATAAGTCGAAATACACATTGTTAAGCAATTTTTGCAGCGGAATAAACACAATGAACACCAACCATTCAACTCGGAAAAACTCAGAAATTAGGCAATGCCAGGGAAAACCCCAATGTGGGGAAACCTAATGAGAGAGAGAAATTTATTATTCAGCTTCAAGAAAGTACATATTAGCAGCAGCAATACAATTTCCCACAAAAGAAAAATACCTTACAACACCCAAAATTGTCCCAAAATTCTGCCTCGATTTTCGTGCCCAAAAAATTCATACTGTTGTACAGATTTGCCCTCTTTAACACCTTGAAATCTATGTCCATGCCAACTAACTGCAATAGAAAACTTCCCTCTTCATCAACAGAAACCGCTAAAAAGGTTGCCTCAAAATGCGTGCAACAAGATGTCTCGATTTGCATGCCCTCCTAGCTTGTTGTACGAACTATAGGGATATGTACAATACGACCTCTCTAACAGCAAAAAGTTACAGAACTCACAAAACAAAAATTCTTCTTGGAAAATGTGCCCAAACTCTCTTGGGAAATGTGCCCTCCTTACTATCATCTTTCCTCTCTCAAGCTTACTCAGAAATCTCTCTCAATCTCCTTCTCTTGTATCTTGCACACTACCCAATGCATTCTCTTATACTCTGAAAATGACCCTTCACCTTCTCCAACCCTAGATCTAATGGCTAAGATCTAATCTTGCATTTACAAGATCAAGGGTCATGATTTATTCCCTCCAAAATAAATCACTTTAAAATATTAAAATACATTATCACTTTATAACATAAATGCACTTCATGAAATAAAGTCACTTTAATATTAAAAGGTACACTTTATTTAAAAAATCACTTTAATAAAAGAACCACTTTATCACAACTTTATAAAAACCCATTACAAAGTCAAGTGTCTAGTAGTGTAGGTACAAAGTAACTTCCACATACAAGACACATATGTGGAGTACCTCCCGAGCTGAAAAGATAACACAAAGAACATTACTTGTCTACTTCTTCTCTTATATATTTACTATGGATGGATCACTAGAGCAACTTCTTGAGGATGGCGTCTTATGGATTGTCTTTCAAATTTTGTGGATGCTCTTGGCTAGGGTTTTGAAGATGAATTGATTTCTTAAGTAAGTGGTCTCACTTGATTTATTGGATGTTGTTTATGAATTATATTAAGTGTAGTTGTACTACTCTAGTGGTCGTGGTGCACTCTCTTTGTGTCTTTCATAAACAAGTATATTCTTCATAATCCTTGGAAGATTACTAATGGAGTATTTTCCCTTGAACTATCTTGAAATTTGTAAGACACTAGGTGGATTTGTTAGGGTTTGTAGTGGACAACCTTAACCATCACCCTAGTTGACTCCATATGCCCCCAAAAAAATAGTAGGCACTAGTCTTCTCCCATCTAGTCAATCTTAAATCCAAATTCCACCTTTTGATTTCTATTTAGGGTAGATCTAGAGTTTTATAATAGTTTTCATACATTTCCAGCCATTAAAAAACCATGGACACCTTGGCATTTGTGCATGTACTTAACTTAAAAATCATTTTGTTGTCATAAATTGTCTTGTTGATTTATATACAGCCCTATTAGGGTTTAACATCTTGGTATTTTTTGTAGTTACATGCTCTTTAATTTTCAAAATGAGCTAGTTGTTTAAACCCTGGTTTTATCCATTGTTTCAGCCCTAATTTCTACTTGTTTAATACTTATTCAAAGGGCTAAAATTGGCTATTGTTGTAGCTTGTTTATTGTTACAATTTTTATCTTTTATACAAGTTTTATAACCACTAGAAATTTCCAAATTTGTAGTGTTTGGGGATCATTTTGCATTGAATAATAACTTGATAAACCCTCTCAATCAACCTTAAAAACAAATAAAACTCAGATTTGGAATTTACTTTGAGTAACCACCTAATCCATACCTTGTTTGATATATTAGTTGGTGGTCAATTGGGTAGCTACATAGGAAACCTTAAACTTGATTATGTCTTGTTTTAGGAACCCTAGAGGCTACTAGGGAAGCCTCCCTTCTGTTGAATTTGTCCTTCACTAAAACGAGAGAAGTTGTTGCCTAAGTAACAATGATAACACTTGTAATGTTCCACTCATTTTGTACATTGTGAAGGCTTTGCATTGAGGTGCAAGATTGTGTTATAACAGTATCAATGACTCAATGGGTTAGTTTCTATTTTATACATTTTGATTTTGATGACTTAATGAAAAAATTGCAGTTTATGGTTCTAATTTCTTGTGTGTTTGTGATTTAATCATCATTGATGTAGTACTAGTAACTAGTTGTATCATGTATGATGTATCAATATTTTGTAAATGTTCTAGCTTTTTAATCTTATGTATATATTTCATTTTTGTATTTGTAATTTGCAATTTTTTAATATATATTATAACATGTCCTCTATGTCATGTTTATGGGGTCGTCGTGTCTCGTGGTGGACACTTGTATTTCCATGTCCTTCTGTCATGTGACTGAGGTGGCAAGGATAAAAGAGGCCCATAAGGAGACATGGGGAGTCATCAAATGATTCTACAACCAATGGGAAGTTGCCATGTGGAAAAACAAAGAAAAAAGGCCTAAAAGATGGTTTCATGCACAAAGAGAGCCTAACATCCTAAGATAACCAATAACGGTTCTCGAGGATTGTTTAGCATTCGAAGGTTGCAGAACAGGGGGTGACAACTCTACGAGGGGTATTAGGGGAACTACCATAACAAATTCAAAGCCTCTTGACCCATGAGGTAGATGAACGAGGAGATAGAGAAAATAAAGTTGGTTGAGGAAAAAGAAGGGGTTCAATTTTTGGGGCAAAATTCGAGGTCGACGTCTTCGCAGTTGAGGGTTTCTACCACTGAAGCCATAGAAAAAGAGATTGAAGACACGTGGAGAAAAGGATTGCTCCAAGAACAAGAGGACAAAGAGGCAAAATAATAGTGATCCAAGAGAGGAACAAACACTATTCACAGCGCGAACTCCTTAACTTGCATTACAATATGCAATTGCAACAAAGGAGGAAGAATACACAAGCTCATATGAGTGTATTCCCTAACCATAATATTTCATTGAGAAAGAATAAGAGGCCAAAGACGCCATCGCTTTGTTGGTTTTCCCATTTGGGTTTCGTGGGTAATTTTTTGTGTTATTATTGTTTGTATATGATTCTTATTTCTAGCAGTGTTTGAAATTAAAATACATAATCATGGTTTATGCATAGTAAAATAACATGAGACTAGGGTTTTATTTTACACATAATTAAATAAGGTAAGGTCAATTAGGTTTAGCTCGAGTAGTTGGGATGAATGATTGTTATCATCCCCACTCAGGTTCAATTCCTGCAAGTGACATGTTGAGCTCTTAATGAGTATATTATTGTAATGGTTTCGAGCATGTTGTTGACCGGCCTTGTGCCTTGAAGATTCTAGGGTCTACCCTGGGTACCATGCTCGAAATGAGGGGAAGTACTCGGGGGGTTTCCCTGGGCAATGTAACCTGGAGTAAAAAAAAAGGTCCTTGCTAATGAATCAACTTGGTCATTGGCCGAGCAATTACGGATCATCCCTCTGCTAATGAATCAACTTGGACTTTGGCAGAGCAATTACGGATCTTCCTTTGCTGCAATGTCTAGGACAAACATCCTTCCAATTTAACGACCCTCTTGAATTGTATTCCACCTGAAACCATCTTTCTTCACTTGACTGATATGTCATTTTCTTGGTAGGCTTCTCGGATCTCTACGTTAACTACAGTCTATTCTCTTTGAATTGATGTTTAACCAGTGTCTAGGGAAAAAAATTCTCACTCTGTCGTCAAATATTTGAGAACAAAACAATACATAAACTCAAACTCTTACTAGAAATCCTTTAGCTGCTTTTTCTTCAGGTTCAATTTTCTCTAGAAGTAGTGTGCAACACCACCACCCCTCAAATTCGAATTTCTCCTCTATTAAGGCTCTCAAAATCACTTCTACTCTAATATCTTACTGGTTTACAGAGTACACAAGCAAGACAGAACACAACAATAAATTCTCTTGCAAAATTTATTTGATTTTGTATTGCATAGTAATGCAGATTTGCAACACAAAACTTGTCTCAAATTTAACAATGATGATAAGGCTAGACCTCCAGCCAAAATTAGCTCACCCCAAAATTGTATAGCTTAACCCTACTTTTATCTTTACCAAAACAGGACACCCATCTAAAATGGCCATATTACTTGGTCTAACAACATCCAAAGTTGAAGAGCCATAATTTACATATGTTGAATATAATTTAATATGAACCCTGCTTTTATTAGTCACTGCCAAGTCATGGACTACATGTTTTCCCTGCAAATCAAAGCAGATCTAATTTGCATTAGTTTGCTTTCAGTGCTTTCAGGTCAAACAAGATACTTACAATGCTCTCTAATATATGCACATGTTTCATTGTTTTTCTCTTCATAACCATGCTTATTACTATCATAGGGGCCTCAGAAACTCTTCTTCCAAACAGATGGAAATGCTTTACAAACCTCAAAAAGCTACATTGTGTGCCTTATATCACAACTGCCGCGTTTCCAAGGAACATTCTAAGCACAATTCTTAAAAATATGCTTTCCAACCCTCAAATGGGAACCAGATTTCTACAATCACAAATAGAGATGCTAATCCTGAACAACAAGAATATTCATTAGAGACCCTAAGAATGTGTCTCAAATAAGTTCTCCAAATAATTACTGTAATTATCCACAGCTTCAATAGCCTCCTTGAAATCTCACATACTCTGAAAAATCTACTGGACACACCACTATAAAACTGTTCAATAAAAATTTGACAAATTGTCCCAAAAATTCCTCGTCTAGATGATTTTCTGAGGCTCACAATGAACATAAATCCTACTGTGGCATTTCAATCTTAACTTTGCAAAAACACCTTTTCAAACCTTTTTTAAGATTTAAGCAGTGAACTACAAAAGTGGAAATCAAATGCACATCCTTATATTACAGACAAAATTGGCAACATGAATTTCAGAAAGAAATATGGTTGCTTCAGAGGAGTTTCTAAAATAATTAGATAATACAAAAGACCAAAATGGTATAGAAAATACCCATGTAATCAATTTGCTTATATATTGATGTGGAGGTTCAAACATCACAACATTATCAGGTAAACAAGCATAAGTAGGCAGATTTTTCAAAAAATCCTTAATCTGTAAGACCTTGATTGATAAAATCAGTAGCACAAGAATGTGAGAAAAATGGCATGGAAGATAAATACACTGCTGCAAAAAAAAAGAAATGGCACTCCAACATGAAGCAAAAAGCCTCTGTAAATATGGGAAGCTTATCACCAAATTTATCTCAGTAAAAAAAAGGCATGAATTATTGTTAGTTTAGGAAAGCGATGAATGATGATAATACAAGTGAAATAAAATTATAACAAAAATACCTTGGGAGAAATTATAATTTATAATCATAGATAAGTATGAAAGATGTCAAAATCGAGACAGAATATTGTGACACGTACATTAGCAAAATATGAACTATCTCACAAAATTTAGACCACTAGACTGGAAACAAAACCATCCATAAAACACCCGAGGAAATAAAATACTTGAATATGCAACCAAACCCAATTGCAGACGAGATACATATAATTCTAAGGTGCCCAGATTTCAACAATGTTCGCTCCAAATCCCAAACACCCAATAATGCTTCTTCACAATAGATATTAACAATTTAAGACATTCGGAAATTAGTTTTGGAAATGTATTAATAAATTAAATCAGTGAGAATATCATTAACAAATTTGTTTGTTACTCGTTAACTAAAAGCGATTTGTAATTGACATACCCATATAATTGTAGAAGTTACTTGTAACTGCATATATCCCTGAATATAACTTGTATTTGTCTGAACAATGTAAATGAAGGACATGTATATTGAGAGACTGTTATTTGTCCATTCAATCTCATGAGAAAGAGATGAAAAGTAGATTGTTGTCTATTAGAAAAGTGTGGAACAAAGAAAGGTGGACCGCAGCAGAGAGAAGGTAGATACGGAGAGCCACAAGTCCACTGGAGTGAGCAGATCACAAAGCTAATTATTGAGACTACAGGTGCTCCAGGCAGAGTCCAAGGAAGCTGATGTAAGAGTCTTTTATGAACAAGTGCTGATGAAGGATATTTTCAAGGCCAATAACAATCCCAAACCAAGAACCTTGAAATAACCTATATGATGAAAAGAAAGGAGCTTTTTCTACAAACTTTGCTGTAGAATCTACTTTTCAAAGGATCCATGCTTCTCAAATACTTTTTGAAGCTATTCTGGCACTGTTTGTGTTCAAAGCCACGCAACAGTAGTTTATAATGCTGCAGGTGGATTTGGCATTGACGCTGCACCAATAATGAAGAACAACAGACATGGAGAGCAGAGGGGAAACCCAATTCCCTCCCTTATGGATTGTAAGCACCATCACTTGGATGGCCCTTCTGTTTATCCCCTCTGGGTGGTGATCACTCCTGTAACACCCTGTTTCCCCCAGATTGTAAATATAACTGAACTGGCCAAGGACTATGG
>ML872863.1:0-19452 GCA_009831015.1 Picea engelmannii
TGCATGTGCATTGTCCTTCATGTCCAAATACCTTCATCAATCTTGCAGTCCAAAACCAATGACTAGGGTTGACATCAATGACAACAACCAATCTTCCAACACTTATGAACTCATTCATGTGAGAAGAATCAGATTTATGTTGGTCATGATTTTTTTTCTTGTTGTTTCTTTCATTGTTGATGGAGCCTTTGATAATATTGGCATAGATTTTAGTATTTTCTTCATTTTCCTTTTCTAATGGATTTGTGGCCTTAGTACTTGCATCTCCCTCAGGGTATTTTGTTTTTCATCGTAGCCAAGACCTGTCTTGATGAACGGTGACCTTTGGAAACTCACAATATTGTCTAATATTTTAGTACTCTTTTCAAAATTCAAGATTCTATTCAACTTATTAGTTGTTTTCTCTAGTTCCTTTCTTAAGAAAACTATTTTAGCTTCTAGCTTCTCGCAATTTTCTTCCTTTTCTTTCAGTTGGATTCTCACCATTTATTCTATCCTTTTTTTCTCTTCTATTTGAGTATTCACGATGATAACTATTTTTTCTATTTCATAAATATCATGATCATTCTTTTTATATTTCCGCAATTGTTCTTTCTGCTTTTTATTCTTTCCCCTAATTCTATCTATTTCTTCTAAGGAACTAATGATTTTTACTTCAAGATTCACTTCCCCATCAATGTCTTCTTCTGAATCCAACTTTTTTTTAATTGTCTTAATTTTCTTTATCAATATACTTTGTATCCATGGCTATGAATATGAATTAATCTTTGTCAATATCAAAAACATATCCATTACTTTCATCATACTAGTTATTGTCCTCTCTAGAGTAAAAACTCTTGTTCTTAGTATATTTTCCTCTTTTGTGTCTATAAGGTTTGATTTTATTGTTATATTCTTCTTTATCAATACTATCCTAGTCATCATTGTCTTCCATTTTTTCATATGGACATTTAGCAACAAAATTTCCTACTTTACCACAATTAGAACATTTGAAGGGTATCTTACCTTTATATTTTCTAGATCTTCTTTTTATCTTTCTCACAAATTGTGCTTCTTCAGTATCTGATTCATGGCTAGGAAAATCATAGAATTCGTGTCATTTTCTCTAGTTTGATGCTTTGAAATTTTCTTCTATCTACGTTGGATTTTCTTTTTTTGTCCTCGTCTCATATGCAGTGAGAATCCCATGCAGTTCATCCATCGTCAATTTCTCTAGATCATTCATTTCTTCAAAGGCAGATACCATGGAATCAAATATTAAGGGGAATAACCTTAGAACCTTTTGCAAAATCATTGGTTCTTAAAACTTCTCACCAATTCCTCTGATGGTGTTGAAAAGTTCATCCTCACGGAGAAAATAGGTTGTAACATTTTCATTGTCTTTCATTTTCAAACTCTCGAAATGTCTTTTATGAGTTTGGAGATTTGTCTTCCTCACCTTGTCATCTCCTTCGTGGATGTTTTGAAGTTTGTCCCATATGTATTTTTTCAATTCATAATGCATCACTTTGAAAAATTTTGGTTCTGATAGACCGCACAAGATGACATTCGTGGATTTTGCATTATTTTCACTAGGCTTCTTCCCCATCGCATCTGTTGGTTGATTTGTTGGGGTTGTATAACGAGTCACAATTGATTTCCAAATTTCAAACCCAAGGGCCATTAGATATGTTCACATCCTTATTCTCCAGAAGGCATAGTATTTCCATCAAACAACGAAGCCCTATTTGTGGGGAAACCTTCTTGATCGACCATGTGTGCTCCTGATATATGTCGTCTGACAGTTAGACTATTTCCAAAGGAGACTTCTCTGATACCAATTGTTAAACATATGCTTATACTGAGAGGGGGGATTAAATCAGTGTAAGATACCTACTTTAATTGAGAATTCATCAATCATTCATTAACTTTAAAACAAAAAATGCATGTAAACTCAAATCATGAAACACATAGTTTAACTTGGAAACCCTTGCGAGAGAAAACCACAAAAATTATCTTTATAAATGTATATAGGCACTAACATGTTGTTTAAAATCATGTAGGAACCAACCTACTAGAGACATCAATCTCCTTGACTGAGCACCAACTCAACAAGATATTGTGTAGGAACCAACCTACTGGAGACACCAATCTCCTCAGCTAAGCACCAACTCAACAACACTTGTGTAGGAATCAACCTAATGAAGACACCAATCTTCTTAGTTGATCACAAAATCAATAAGACCTATATAGGAACCAACCTAATATATTCATACACATAGTACCTCTGACTTCACCTGCATGGTTCATACTTCATGTATTTCACAACATCATCATACCCTTAACTTTGATGCTCCATTTCCTATCTTTGTTTCATACCCTAGACATAGATTCAAACCCTAGTTATATTTATCCTTTGTTCCCTAGTAAACCTCATAGCATAATTTCAATAATATAATCCAATACTGTAAAATCACAACCTAAAAATAACGTACTTTGCAACATCATAGACATCAGTCCTTCATAGTGTACCTTTAAAAATCCAAGAAAACTCCTCTTGTGCACTTAAAATATATTATATTCACCTCAAACTTGATCTTGTTTCTTGGATTCTCTTCAAATGTTCACATCTATCTTGTATTTATAGTGTTTATGAGCTCACTTTTAGGGCCGACCTATAAAGAATGGTTTGGCTGACCCGAACTTTATGGATGGGTTGTCTGATAGAAAAATTCATATCTCCTCATTCCTAAGGAGTTAGAAGGAGTGGAATATACCATTGGAAAGGTATTGGAATAATGTTTCCAACCATATAACCTATGCTCTCATTTGAGGTAGTTATTTAGACTAAAAAGACCTTAAAAAATAAGGTATCCAAAATGAGCACAAAAAATCCAAAAACAATATTTCCAACAATCTCCATCTTGCAATATTTATCTTGGACATTTGTAGTCTCCCCATGTATTTTACATCAATGAAAACAATATTTACAACAATCCTTTCAACAATTCATCATCCAGTTTTATTTTCCCATCGCTCAATTGATAGCATGAGGTGATCACTAATGGTTGGAAGGAAACAATAGGCTTTCCTTCAGAGTTGATTATTAGCCTATCATCTATATTTGCATGCTTGATGATCAAGGATATGTCCTCAACACAAGGAAATATTATTGCACATGTTTCTATTCTATGTAACCTAGAGTATTTAATGGCTCGATATACTTTGTGCTTTGGATCCTTTTCTTGCAGCTGTGGAAAGTTTTGGTTAGTGAACATTTGATAGATCTCTCCCCATTGGAATTATGTATCCTTATCGATGACATATTGTGTATCATTGCATACAAGTATTGCGGTGTCAATTTCATCTTCATCCTCCACCTTTCCTAATGAGATCTAAACAATATGCTCCTTATCAACTTTCTCATATTTCCTCCTACAAGCGGACATGATTGATGCATGGGGGTCGACTCCTTCACATTTTTTTGTTGGGTAATGCCATGGTCATAAGCCCCGGGATACACTGACCATAAGATATGAGGGATTTTACCATTTTAAAGTGGTTGACGGTGATCCAGGAGGATCTGCACACTATGATTCATTACTTTGCACACCATGGAGAAGATCATTAAAATGATGATTGATGATAGGTGACGAAGTTTAAAAGGGATGCTTAATGATTCATATTGTAAAATTGATTAATATTTTTTAGCATAATGTGCTCATGTATTTTTTCGTTTAATTTCTAAAAAGGAAATTAAAATTAAGTGAGAGAATCCAACTCACAAATTTGTTTCCTAGTTTTAAAAGGAAATTGGTTTTGTGTGAGAATCCTACCTTACAATTTAGTTTCCTAATTTCAAGAGGAAATCGGGAGTCTCATGAGTTGGTTTGGGATTCTTCCTCTGTTTATCAGAAGTATTTTCCTAGTCTCAAGGGGAAGTTAAGGTTGGTTAATATTCTTTCTCATTTTTGTCCTTGATTTGTTATTAGATCCTAAAATTGTTCATCTTTCGTCCTTGAATTATGGAGAGAGGGAAACTATATAAATTCTTTATGTAAGCATTGTGGAGGAAGCCCTTTTAGGCCCCTTTGAGAGATATTTTCATTGAGTGAAATGTATTCCTTCTAGTGTTTGAATAAATGTCACTTATGTGAGAGCCTTAAGTTCTTTGTGTAAGAGAAGGTTTCTCTGGGTTTCGGCCCTATAAGGAGCATGTACCACATTTTGTGAGAAGGTTTCGACCCTGGCTAAAGGAAGGAAAATAAATTGTTTTTTATTCCAAGAGGATCCAGAGATGTAGCTAGAAGAGTTTGGTGAACTTAGTTAACACATGGGTGTCAAATTATATGTGTGAGTTTTGTTTGCATTCTCGCTTGATTAAGTAGAGATTAAATTACACATATGCAAATAATTATGACCATTTTCTCATGTTAATATGAAATGATTAATGATTATTTTCTCATGCTCACATGTGATTAAGCGTCAATAAAATATCATTATTGTAGAATTTTTGTAGAGAAAGATATCACAGAAATTCCTGGATCAGACGATGAGGAAGGGTGAAGTTGGGAGGGGCCATCAATTTTTTTCCTGTGTATTGACCCTAGAAAAGAAATAGAAAACCCTAAGGTCTTTCGTTGTGGTTGGTATTAAAAGGACATAATGGGTGCATGGGGAAGGTGATCAACATAATATAGTTAGGGAAAATAGGTTTGGAATGTGTGCACTCACTCTCACTAGTATGGACGTTATAATTATGGGGTGAATTTTATAATTAGGTGGTTTTACCATTCATCTTGTTTCGTTAAATATTTATGTTTTTTCCTAATTTGTTAAACAAAACAAGGTTTGAATGATGGTGAAATTTTTTTGGAACATACCTATTTACTTTGAAATCGAACAAGATGTTGGATTACTGAGAGAGGGGGGGGTGAATAAAAAATGAGAAATTTATACCACTTATTAATCCTTTTTAACCACAATGTATATTCCTTTAACTTATTCAATAATGTTAATCAGGTCATCATTAATATGTTATTACATCATATAACATTAAAATCCATCATTACATAATAAACAATAATAGATACATCCACACAATGCACAGTACAACAATATTTTACATCGAAACCCAATGCGGGAGAAAACCATAGAATGTTTTTCTTATATGTCCTTAAGAATTACATTCAAGGAAGCACTAACTTATAATTCTATAGCTCCAACTGGAAGGAGGCTCCAACCCCCTAGTTTCTGAGGCTACAACCTGAGTGAAGCTCCAACTTCCCAATTCTATGTCTACAACTAGAAGGAGGTTATAACCCCCTATGTTCTCCGGCTACAACCACTTAGCTCTCAATATCTAACCTAAAGGAAGCTTCAACTCCCTGATTATCCAGCACCAACTAGAAGGAGGCTACAACCCCCTTTCCTTGCCCCGTCCAAATTCCATGAAATATAAATGCCAAATGTAGACTACCTGTCACTAAATCAAACACTACCATTGTCAACATGTCACTATCAACTTGTACCAACAACCTATAACAACATGTACCAATCAACCTGCACCAAACAACATGTACCAACAACCTATAACAACATGTACCAACACAAGTGCAATAACTATGCACAACACAACATGTCACAACAAACTTTTTATTATTGTAGTTGTGGATCTATTACAGATCTATTTCTGTAGCCGTGATTATGTTTCCACAATTTTGTTTCCTTGATTATGTTGTCGCAGTTTTGTTGTCGCGATTTTGCTACTATGGTTTTACTGTCGCGATTTTGATGCTGCGATTCTGCTACTGCAATCTTTCTGTCGCAATTTTTCTGTCGTAAATTTAATCTATCAATAATACCTACCAAATAACCTTTCACAAATGTATATTCAATTATATTCCAAAAATAGGTGCTAATAGGAGACCCTTGCTCTCTTATTTATACTCTCCAAGTAGCTTCCTCAAGGAGCTATCTTCTAACTCACTTTCCCCAACTTCCTTCTTTTAGGGCTAACCCGGTTCTAGACCACTTACAACCACTTTATCAACAAATAGTAAGTTGTCCACTTTTAGTTGCAACTAAATTTATTTTTTAATCAATTTCTTTTGCAACCACTTTGACTTATCCATAAATGGTAAACTCACCACTTCTTGTTGCAACCACTTTATTATTTACATAATTTTCTCTTTGCAACCACTTTACCATAATTAACAAACTCACAAATTTAATTATTTTATTAATGCAACAACTTTACCCATGATTATCTCCTAGTTAGCATCAATTTGACTAGTACACTTCTTCTAGGAGCTTCTAGAATAATTGACTTCTTTGACCTTCTATGGTCTTCTAGATAACTCATGAGGGATCTACAACTTCACATGTCCATAACTGTCTAACCGTGAGGAGTTATGTGGCGTTCCACATATCACCGAAAATGACATGACATGTAATATCCATCTAGAATAGTCTCACCTGCAAATTCAGTGTTCTTCATTACATTATTCCTCAACCAAACTTGGGTTCCTTACCCATACCTTTGGAGCTACTAGAATGTGCTACTAGACATACTCAAGGGTTGACATCATTCTCTAAGGGTTGATATCAATCTACAATATCACTCTCCAAGGGTTGACATCAATGGCAACCAACAGTACAAACCAATTGTCTATCAATCTAAACCAACTGTCTGACATGAGGTTCCACGTGGACAATCACACAAAAACTATTTATACTCTGTCAATGAGTCAAGTGTGTCCTTATGATGAAGAAATAATGTAAAATCATGTTGAAATAAGGACTTAGGAGGTTATAAAAGCAAGTTTTGGCGTGAAAACCCAAAAGTGATTGTATGGCCATGTGACGGCATGCTACGTAACCCCTCACACATGTGTATCTATGGATTGTGTGTCTTAGTCAGTGTATCGAAAAGGAAATTCCTTTTCTCAGCCACCGTTTTAGCGAGGAGAATATTTTTCTCGATCGTTGTATCAGTGAGGAGAATCCTTTTCTTCGTCAATGTATCAGTGAGGAAAGTTAATTTTTTAATCTTTGTCATATCGGTGGAAGATGAAAATGATAGAGGGGCGATGCATTGGTGAAAGATGGAAAATTTACATTTACATATTGATGGGAAGGAAAGATATTGGGTTGTTGATATGTCGGTGTGTGAAATAAATATTTTGTTAAGTCTTTGCTGAAAAGAGAGAATGGTAAAGTGTTAGTGTATTAGCAAGCGATACAAATTCCCAGTCGATGTTTCTGCAACAATAAATTACAATGACGTGTCGGTGTGTTAGTGGGAAATGTGGATTCATCACTGAAAAAGTGTGTATCGACCGAAGATGTGGATTCATCACTGAAACAGTGTGTATCGACCGAGAATGTGGATGATTCACTGAAATGGTGTCTATCGACAAGTACTAAAAATATTTTTTGTACTGAGTCAATTTAAGTGGGGAAAATAGGAAAAGATACTTGAGAGTTCAAATAATGTTTGGGGTGCAAAGCATCAAGATTGGATAAAAAGAGGTCCAAACTTTGCACTCATTTTCCAACTAACAACATTTGAGGATTTTTAGACTAAAAAACTAAGAGTCAAAGAGTTGTAATAAAAATATTGGATCATAAGAAATGCCCATCAAACTTTCAATCACATCCTAAATATTATGATCTTCGTAAGTTCGCTTCATGATTTGTCATCTCACTATGGTTTAATATTACATACATTTTTTTTTTAATATTTTATCTTTCAAACAAGAGATAAATGTCTCATAACGAAACAACAAAATACCTCAAAAAGATAACACCTTTCTTTTCTCAAATTGGGCATGGTGGAAGAGGTGGCAATGTATTAAGTGTGGGAAAATGTCACTACATCAGCATAGAGAGGAATTTGTGAAGGTAATGAGTGACCTCAGAAGTGAATTCAAAGGGCCATCATTTGGAACCCATGTGACCATAGTGGACATCCATAGGCTAACCAAAACCCAAGCTTCTGCAAATTTGGAAGCCACATGCACGATCATGACCCCCTACACATGTTGCCTCAATTAGGTGGCATGTAGTGTTCACTTCTACCAGTGAATTTATATTCTTCTACATCTAACCACGAAGGTTATGTAGGTGAATGTGTTGTCCAGGAATTATTTCAGCATATCCGAAAACCCTAATAATCAAGAAATAGGGGGAAAAGAATTAATCTCTATCCGATTTTCTACCTCTATATTACTTAGTGAATTTGGGCAGTGTATAGTAGTCAAAATAGATCTAACGTAATTATTACTCTATCATATTAAGTAGATCTATGGGAATAATAGTCTACCATATTAAGTAGATCTATGGGAATACTAGTCTATTGTCTTGTGTGTGGAGAATTTGTTGATGACGAGAAGAATTTGAATAAATCATCCAATTCAAAGAGGCCATTGTCTTAGAAGCTCAAGTTCATGATGTTTTATAAGTGTTTTATCTATCCAATATCAATGAATATCATAATGGATCCTATCATTCTTGCCACTGGGAAGACATATGATTGACCCTACATCTAGACAGGGTTGGATAATATCCTTGAACTTGGTAGAGCACCCTTAGTGAATATGCAAATCTATATGCACTTATAAAGTGTTTTTGATAATGATCTAACACTTTCATTCTTTGATATTGGTAATGGATCTCATCCATTGGCTCTAATACTAAATCTTGGGTTTAGATATATGTAGTAATAAAATCTTTCACATGCACAAGCAAGGGACAATAGGATTGTATTCAATCATACCATTCACATGTGTGTTTCTACTGTACAATTAGGTCCCTTCATAAAACAATAGGTGACCATAACAATGATATCATAGTTAGATATTTAGTTCAACCATATGCATAATTATCTCCCATAATCTCTCCATGAATCTCTCAATTGATCTACATCCATAATCTCTCTCTTTTATCCTCATCTTTGACTCTTACCTAAACTTCTATGCTTGGTCTACAACATTACAAGTCATCATATAATTTAGACATTATTTATGATTCACAAATAATAGTTAATCCTTCAAAGCAATAAATGTTAATAATTTGTAAATCAAAATCTCTTTCTAAACTCCTAATTTTTTTTTGATTTGTTACTATTATTGAGTTGTTCGTATTGTGTTTCATTAATATTAATTTTTTTAACTTATAAAATAAACAAAACTTCTCATTCATAGTAAGAAAAGATGCTACACTCTACATATACTGAATATTGTAAAGAAACAAAAGGTAGATATCAATACATATCTAAAGTATAAAAAAAAATACTAATCATTAATGAAAGTGTATCGAGTACCAACTAATAAAATAATAATGGGTGTTGCTTGTTTACCATTTCTTCTTCTTTACCTCAATCCATTCCCTAGAACAAGGACTAACTACAAATCAAAATTTCAAATTTTAGAATTCCTATGAAGTACCAACTCCTTATTGGAATTAGAGTTCTCATATCTATAAAGTCATTCCATTCCTCATAGTGGGACTTCATTTACAAGTACAATATTCGAAGGGGATGTATTATGCTATATCCTCCTAGGGAATATTTGATTCTTCAACCTACAATTGTTATAGGAATAGGAATCTATTTTTTTCTAATGCTATATTATCGGTTTGTAGATGTGGCCTTTTTTTTTTCCTGAGATGAGTGTGCTCTTGCTTAGGGATGGAAATATTGAAGATATCATACTCCTTTGCAAATCTAATGCAGAAAAGTTGTATTCTGTTAATCCAAAACATGAGTCCATATATGTTTTTCCCTTTGTAAAATCATGTCTAATAAACTTTTATCAATATTGATCTTCACAACCTAAGTAAATCATTTCTAAATATTTTCCTAAATGATTCCCAATACCTTTAAGAACTAATAAATACCAAAAATGAATACTTTTAAGAACCAATAAATACCATAAATGAATAAGCATTATTATCATATAAATGTATTTAGTTTGAAACATACAAATTATGTTATTTGTGTAGTTAGCAATTTGTTTTTGAAGAAGCCAGACACCAAATTGGTAAAGTCTGTGGATGTATACATACCCTACTTCCCTCTGGATTTGAATTTGTAACCTTCAATGAGGAAACACATATTCTTAACCATTAAGCCTACTATGGTCAAAATATAAGTAAATAAAGAAAATATCAACTCTTTTTTGAATAGAAATTCTTGTGAAAATTTTGAACAAAGTCATAGTTGGACAAAATCATTTCAAGATGGTTTAAATGGTTAGAAATAAATAAATAAAAAGTTGGACAAGTGTGTTGTATATAAAAAAATGAATTTATCAAAAAAGAAGAGTATGTTTTCTTTATAAGTGTAATTTAAATATGTTATGGTTTCGATTTTTTTTTCATTTCTTTTTAATTATTTTGTCTAAAATTTAATTAAAAATCCAGAATAATTATTTAAATAGTAAATATTGATTGTTAAGATTGTAAAATTCAAGTGTAATAAAGGTTTTTTTAGAAAGTTGAATCTACTATTTAATAAAAATGCAAATTCAAGGGCTAAAATTGCAATTCCAACCATTTTTTTCAAAATAATAATAAAAACAAAATCCAAATCTTATAACTTTTAGAATTCTTATAGTACTACATATCATTACCTAACCCACATAAATAACTAAGATAACTTTATTATACACACGAAGTCGTTCTTCTGCCATCCCCAGCTGCCTTGAAGACTATATAAATATAAACAAGGGTAGTTGCTAAGCAACAGGTCCCTGCTAAGAAAGCATAATTACGGCTAACAAGTCTGAAGGTTTATCTTAATCTCAAGGTTGTTTTTTTGTTTTTTCGTTCTGCCTTGTGGCAGTAGGGATTGTTTAACTAGTTATGTAGTTGTAGGGACTAATTCGTAGGGATTGTTTAACGAGTTATGTAGCTGTAGGGACTAATTCTCCAATTACCTTCTGGTTGTAGGGATGGGTTCCTGAGAGTTTACTTCGAGATAGTGGGATTTTTTACCTCTACTGATAGATTGAGATTGACTTCCGCCTACCTTGGATTGATGTGGTTATTCCACTTTGGTGTAGTTGTTCTTGAATAATTTATCCTTTGAATTAGACCTATTTTTGGGTCTGTTATTTTAAAATTTTTGGATTTTGTTTATGAGAATTCCCAAGAGCGTGTCCAGAATATCCTAGGTGTTCTGGTTTTAGAACAGAGGAGAGCAGTTTAATTTTGAAGTCATAAACCTCTCATAAATCGTTTTTCCCTTATTCAAACTCAAGATTTACAAAAGAGACATAACACAATCTTTGTTTTACCTTTTCCAGATGATGTCAAATAAATAATAATGTTTGAAAACATTAGCTCATGCAATGTTTACAAGGTATGTTGTTTTATTCAATTACTTGAGCTTTAAAGTAGTTGCTTCTCAATAGTCAATTAATTTATTTTTTGCTGGTGTACTATATGGTTGATTGATTTGGTTCGAATGAACTTTAATATGATCTCTACATAATGGACTTTATCATTGACATTATGGATTATATGTTTTATATCATTAATAATGGGGTGGTGGTCTGATCCCTTGAAGCATTTTGTCCAGGAAGGACTTCCCTTCAAAAATAAGGAGTATGGATAAACATAGAGCATAGGTTGGCGGGAGCGAATATTTGCCAAGATTTTTCAGAGACGTGAAGAAGTGGATTGTGTAATAAGGCATGTCAGCATTCCAAAAGAAGTAGAATATTGGCCTAGAATTTCCAAGGATGAGAAGTGGATTGTCTGCTAGGGTATGTCCACATGCCAAAAGAAGCAAAATTACAGCCTCACGTAGATCACTATGAGCCCATGAGAACCCATGGAAGGATTTCAACATGGATTTTTTTTCTTAGGTTTTCAAAAATGTAGTGAGGTAATGATTCTATGTTTGTTGATAGCTTTTTAAAATGACACAACTAATTCCTTTGTGAGAAAATGTGAGGCGACGATTGTAATATTGTTGTTTTTTACAGAGATTGTGAAATTGCATGGACTGCATTAGAGTATCAATTGTAATACTATTGTTTTTTACAGAGATTGTGAAACTTTAGAGTATCACGATAGGGACAATAAGTTTTCGACACATTTTGGAAGAAAATAGATATTAAATTGCATTTTAGTTCACCAAACCATAATCGATTTCATTCCTAATCTTGTTCAAGCTTGACAAGAGAATGAAATTTGCATACAAATCTCTTCGACAACAGCATAATTCTCTCAAGATTTACTTGCAGATTGAGTAATACTCCTGTCTTAGATATTGCAATGATTTCATCTTGGCCCTTACTCTATTGCATATATATGGAGATGAATGATGTCCCTCTTTGTCTGGGGAATGAATTGAGGACAGAATGCACTAAAAGGGGAACTGGCTTGCTGTAACGTGTAAGGTCCAGAGTCAGTCAATTTTCCACCTTCCTTTCCAAATACCGGTCCTTCTGAAAGCGAGCGGGGAGAGAGGGATGGATCGTGGCGCTCTTGGGTTGGTTGGTTTCCCTTTCACATGTTCGACTTGCATGTGTTTGTTTGTTAGGTAGGTGTACAAAGCACATGAGTACACTTGTTGTTGGATCAATTAATGGGATGGTAGAGGGGCAATAGAAATCAACAAGTGTTCTTTATACATCACAAACCTCAACACGTTTTATTTGAGAGGACACATGGAGCGCTGGTAATCCATTGAATGCAACGCAAGTTCAGAATGCAAAATTTCCAAGCCCAAGCCCTAGGTTCTGACGAGATAGAACCCCATGCATGTAGGCATTTAAATCTCGTTGTTGTAAAAAGTATCTACAATAATCATGCGGTAAAATGTACCTACCGGACAAAGCACATCTATGAAGACAGGAAAAATGCTCAGAACATATATTCCAAAGATTGGTTTGCAGGTAAGGGATTCCCAATGAAAAAAATATATATATATATCAAATTGCTTAATAAATTGTTTTGAAAAATATCCAAGATATTTTAATGGCGGAGGATGGGATTATGGAGGAGAATTCGAGTGCAATCCTTTTGAAGAGATGTTAATGCTGCATGCAACAAATATTACTACTGCCTTCTTGGATCCTATATCAGAAAATTTACTTCTCCCTTCCTCAAAAGCACTTTGTTGCATCCCTAGCAATCTTGATGCACTGTGTCTTAAACAATAAAAGATTGCAGGCACTGACTGAAAGGAACGCTTTGCAACTTCTTATACATGTCTTCACATCACATAAGTATTTGCTACCATTGAATGAAGAGGTAGCTTAGTTAGCGCGTCAAGAAGGAGGACGTAGAGAAGAAAGCTATGGAATTGGATTACGAAAGGATTTTATTTGAAATGGGGCCGAGACACAAGAACATTTATGGGATTGATAATGCTTCATTCTAAGACTAAAAAATTGAGTGTTCATATCAAACATAAGCAGTTAGTCGTTGACCGACCTTGTACAAGATACATTGATACAATACATGCACGAAGTTGCTTTGGATGGTGTCAAATTTTTGTTCCTTGAATTACAACATTGAGATTCGTGTTTTCTCTTGGCACTGTTATGTTCATTTCTATTTCTTTCCCTTTTATGTTTTTCTCTTCTTGAATATCGCGCCCATAAATTAATAGTCAAAGACCAGGTCGAAAATAATTTTTCTGCACGTAAAAAATGCGTTAAACGGGTTCGGGATTGATGAGTATTCCACCTAAAGTGCAATGTAAATGACACATGGCGCTACTAACAAAATAACAACGCAACCCAGAGATGCCAGCGTTGAGGAATAAGGGAACCAGATCACATGATTGCAAAGCAATGAGGAATAAAAATACCAGTTTGGTTGCGTTCAGATCAAGTCAAGTAAAATAAGCTAGCTCAACAACGAAGGTTTCAAACCTAAAATCACAATAAATTAGGGTTTTCTGTCATAATGAGGATGTGGGAAATCTAGAAGGAGAAGAGGCGCACTTAAAACAAAAGCCAGGATTGAGCTCGCGGGAATAATTATCATAACGCTTAGTATGAATTTTTGCTCTTCAAATGACCGTGACCCTCTCTCCAAGAGCAGTGACCTCGGTAAATGAATCACCTAAAGAAAGATTATGGATCATTGAAAGATAGTACGCCATGCAGGGGTTGCATAAATGCCTTTTATGGTTTTGTTGACACAGTGGTGGCTTCCAATGTATATTAATCTGCATGCAGAACAATACATACCAACTGGTAAAAATAAAGAGAACTATTTTCTCCAAGGAGACTCTGCACAACACAACAGAAGAAAACACTTTTATTTTTAGTTTTTAGTGAGTATCAATGGCAGAAAGAAAAGAATGGAAAATATAAAGTAATTTTGATAGATATGCGTCGAAGAATAGATACTTGTGTCGATCTTCCCCGCAATAAGGTGCATGTGGTATGCATGTAATTCTTCCCTTGAATCTTACACCAATTCCACAGCAAGCAGTGTTAACATTAATCATGCCTGCAATATCAGTATTTTCACAGTCACTGGTATGTTGATCACATAATGCAATTCAAATTTCAAGCAACTAATGAAAATGAAAATGAATGCTCACAGAATTGCTGGTAGTTTTGTACAACTTCGACGACCACATCATAACTATGCTAACAAGAATTTGAATTGTTGCAGCAATGCATTAGCCATCAACACTCCTGTTGTTGGACAACTCATAAGGAATGCAACCAAGAGGACCTATTCCTGCAACAACAAACTTTTGACCACCAAGTTGATATAGTCTATGCAACAACAATATCAGTATTTTCACGGTCACTGGTATGTTGATCACATAATGCACTTCAAATTTCAAGCAAATAATGAAAATGAAAATGAAAATGAATGCTCACCGAATTGATGGTAGTTTTGTATGACTTCAACGGCCACATCATAACTATTAATATAAACATAAGTAGCTGCAGAAGTTGTTGTTGCTGCATGATTTGTTTTTGTTGTAGCAATGCATTCGCCATCAACAATCTCACTGTTGAACAGCTGATAAGGAATGCAGCACTCTCGCAGCTGGACAGTTGATAAGGAATGCAACCAACAGGACCTATTCCTGCAATAACAAACTTTTGAAGCGTATCTTACCACGCTCTCCAGTTGAAGTGTAGCTTACCACGCTCTCCAGTTGAAGTGTAGCATGTTCGTTTTACAACACATGGCATGGCTGCATGGTCGGCATCATGGCTGTGCAACACATGGTTGGAACTTACATAGTAAAATAAATGCATGCACTATGGGCTATCAACATTAAATGTTAAGAAGTAATGTTAGATTAATTTCTAGCATTACTTTGTTTCGGAAAAATGAGTACACAAACATAGACTCATAAACTAATTTATTTTCTCTCTCGCCTCGGGAAGAGGCCAAATAAGAGGTCGAACCTAAAACTTAGATTAAAAATCAAACCTGAATTTTGGAAATTGTATAAAACTCCCCAAACTTTGGTTAAGATGGTTCATGTTGCCTTGGTTTCGGTGCATAACTAATAAAAGGACCAAAACTCTTTTACTAAGAGTCCCTCAGCCCGAAGGGCAAGGACTAATAATGCAGTAGGCGAATTAAAAAATGGCGTGAACGAGCAATGTTGACATGGTCTTTCATTTTCTACAATCCATATTTTAGAATATCGTTGCCATGGAAATGGAAGACGTGGTCTGCACCTTTAATAAAAGTAATCAATTTTGCAATCCCAATGTTTACAGGGGCAGGGGATTTTATATTCATTGCTAGAAGCAACACTGCAACTACATTCATCTATTCATGACCGTACTGGCCCCCTCGAAACTGATTTAAACATGTTTTAGGCATCCCACGTTAGCATTGACTGGCCACAATATGGTGACCATAAATTATATTAGCATACCTTTTAAGCGGGCGAATGGGAATGCTTAAGTAATTTGAGGGAGGTTTCATTAAAAAGGTTTTATATTAATGTTGTTAATCGAGATTATAAAATCTTTGAGGGACATTTCATAGGTTTCATATTAATGTTGTTAATTGAGATTATAAAAGCTTTGAGGGGCGATTCATATTAATGTTGTTAATTGAGATTATACAAATATTGTAATTAAAATGAATGTATTTGAAATTGAGTGTTTGGCTCATGCCCCTAGTTGGTTCACTATTTGGATGATGTTTGGCTCATGCCCCCAAAGTGTCTCAACTTGTATTCAACTTGTATAAGGGAAACATAGAAACATGGAACTGTTCACCACTCGTCGGTTCATTGAGTAGAGAAACAACGTTTGACATTGCAAACTTTTACTTCATCCCTTTCTACCCACCTAAACAGTTTGCCCACTACCATCACATTGCAATCTTTTACCTCAACCCTTTCTACCCACCTAAACAATGTGTCCACTACCATCCATAAGCGAAGACCTTACATAAAGTCCGTAAAACATCTATCTTCCCTCGATACATGTCTCTAAATACATATTTTAAGTTTATATGTTCCCTTTATTTTTTTTATATATTTTATATTTATAAAGTTTATATTGTTCTTCTATATATAAATATTTGTATTTAAAATGTATAATATTTAATGCTACAAACACACAAAAAAAATTAAAGATAAAATCTTATTTATAATATATATATATATNAGATAATAATATTATAAAATTTAATATATATTAAGTTTATAAAATTTAATATATAATAAATGTAATGTTATTTATGTGTTATAATATTCTTTGTTTTCTTATATAAAGTTTATATATAAGAAGTTTATAAAATGTAATATATAATAAGTTTAATGTTATTTATGTAATAATATTAATAACTTTATAATATTTTTTATTTTATTTTTTATATTATATGTAGTATTTAGAAATTACAGATTTACTATAGTTTAATTTGGAATTGCGTCATATTTAATAGATAACCAGAAGTAACGAATAGATCATTATGAAAGTAATGTTTCAAACATTGTAAAAGAAGTAAAAACTAAATATGAAACATATTAGACAATTCAAGTACAACTCACTTGGAGGAGTTTGGCATTCTCTTTGCAACGTCAACCTACCCAGCTTTTATGTTCCATTCATACAACTCTCAACAAGTGTCCAACCTCCCTAAGGTACAAAGAAACCATTTTTAAAATCTTGCTTATCTTCACCTAGTTGTTGGATATCTTTAGTTCTATCCTTTCCAACTATGGTTCAACAATAAACACCTTCCAGAGCTACGATTGAACAATAAGCACATAATAGTTTAAAGATAATAGTGTTTATTCAAAGTTGTGTACACTCATTGTTTTTTGCATCAAGGCTTTGCTAATAACCTAAAAAGTTGGGATGCACTTTAATTGAAACACATTCACATCTTTGCATGTGTTATTCGATATGACCTCTGTTGGATCGCTCTCATGGATATTTTAAAAATAGTTAGCCTTCTTCTATATGATC
The DNA here is from genome assembly GCA_009831015.1 of Picea engelmannii. NCBI lineage: Eukaryota > Viridiplantae > Streptophyta > Pinopsida > Pinales > Pinaceae > Picea > Picea engelmannii. Next base: position 17,409 of record ML872863.1, read on the forward strand.
AAAAGATTTACACATTAAAACCAAAACTTAAAATGTTTCCATTTTACAATAAAAATCAATATGTCATGAATTCCATGAAAAGAGAATTGAAAATGTTGTAACAATGGGTTATTACTTTATTTCCAAATATAAATGATTGAAAAGAGAGAGACAATGTTTTGTGAATATTGAAAGAGAGAGAATATGTATTTATAATATAATTATTCATCATATCACCTACATCACATAGAGAGATAATGTTTTGTGAATATTGAAAGAGAGAGAATATGTATTTATAACTTGAGGATAATTATTCATCATATCACCTATCATCTATGTTTGCCTAATTTTTTTTTAAATAGATGATTGCAAGAATTTACAATAAAAGTTTTCTTTCCACATTGTAAGTACACATAGATTTTATTATACAACCCTTAAGAATAATGACAAAACAATGTGGGTACCTTATAAGAGTGAACTGAGTTCAGTCTTTTTCAAGATCTATATTTAGATTTTATTTCCTAAGTTTGCCAAATAAGTATAACCTTGAAAACAACTCCAACAACCTTATGTGATAATGCTTGACACATGTAATAATGCTCATGTGATAACTTTTGACACATGTGATTATGCTTGGCATGACAAGTTTGCATGATAGATATATGTTGTAATCACATTCATGCAAATTCACTTTGACCACGTTTAAAATCCATAGTTTTTAAAGTTATTACATGGATTTTGAGGACATTTTTTATTAGTCATAATTAAAGTTTTGTCATTCATTAGTACATGTTATAAACTTTTCCATTATGGACACAACCCATGATGTGGTTTTCATTAACAATACATATATCACATATCGGCGAGTTATATTACATAATAAATATATTTGAAATGTTGTCATATTCTATACATTCATTCAAAAATCTTACAACCATTTTGCAATATTCTATAATAAATATATTTGAAAAATTCATTCCAACATCTTACAACCATATTAGAAAACAAAAATTCCTTTTGCATAAAAATATATACAACAAGGTTATTAGGACAATAACATTTTGTATATGGGAATTAAAAAACAAGAAAAAATTTTATGAAAATTTTGTATTACGAAAGTATTCCTAATTTTTAAAAAATCTAATATTAACTTCCATTTCCTAATATTTTAGGAAGTATTCATGTACAAAATATTATAGGAAGTATTAATCTTAATATAACTTCATTCAATTTTATATATATTGAGTTAACATTAAATTTAAGAAGAAAACACTTTGGAGAGTTTTTTAAAAAACATTTATTTGATTTTATTATTAATGTTTTTAAAATAAATTCATATCCAATAAAATCATATTTAAATTCTTATAAACATATAAACATAAATTTAAATTCGTGTAAACCTATAAACATAAATTTAAATTCTTATATATGTGTTAATTAATTATATAATGTGATCTTTTAGGATAAGAACAGAAAATGTCAATGTCCCAATGGTACAGAAAATGTCAATGTCCCAATGGTATATTCGGTTCTTAAAATATCAGTCATGTCAATGTCTGGTGGATAATTTCAAGTTGAAATTGACATGCCATATTGAAATTTTTTATTCTGAAAATACCAAAGAGATTATATCCATGTGTTAATGGTAGTTTCAAGTTAAAAATATCAATATAATATTACCATGGATATATTCATAACAAATAAATATTTTAAAATAAAAATACCAATGTCACATTCATCCCAATGTCGTATCAGTATTTTCAACTTGAAGAATACCACAACAACATTAATATGAATCTGTTCAGTGTTTTCGAAACAGAAAATACCAATGTTACATTGACGTTTTCAAGATCGTTTTTTGGTCCCAGAAAGATCTTTGGGAGTCGTAATGGTATTTTTTTATTGCTGAAGATCCTTCTCGGCCTCGCATCGGTATTATCTATTGCATTTTCTACTGCGGATTGGGATTCACATTGGTATTTTCTATCTCAATTTGCAATAAAATATACCAATGTGAGTCCCAGATTGTAAACTCCTCATCTTTCATCTATTAAAATATAAAAAT
>WSFP011454252.1:0-19452 GCA_009831015.1 Picea engelmannii
TGGCCGCTGAGTGTTGGATGGACAACTGTTGCAATTGTTTAGTCAATTGCTCAGCGGGCTTAGTTTGTGCCGAACCAACTATACCATCGGCATGTGGTCCTGCTCTCTGTCTGGTTTTGTCCAGAATCGATCGTGGTGCATCCAGCAGGATGTTGTACAATAGACCAGACTGAGAATAAATTAGCTCAAACTGTTGAGCTCTCATGATGGCTTCTTCTTCTGAGAAAACCCCTGAAGTTGCGATGTCTTTTGATAACTGCGGAACTAAATACTTAAGGAACCACTCCAACAGGAATGCTGGAGGGACGGGTACTTTGATAAGGCTCTTTCGACGTCGCCACTCTCGAATATGATCCGATATATGGTCCGCTGACGTCTGCTCGAAATTAGCGAGCAATTCTGTGCCAGCGTCGTATCTCACAGGTAACTGGAAATGGTTAAGGAAAGCCATAGCCAGTTCACCGAAAAAGGAATATCGTGAGCGGTCGAGCTCTATGTACCATTTCGCAGCACTCCCAATAAGAGTGCGTTGAAACAATCGCAACTGAACGGAGTCATCTTTCAGTGAGTTAGATGAACACCACAAGTGGAAAGTGGTCACGTGATCACCCGGATATTCGTTGGGTTTGGCTTCGAACTTTGGGATGTCCGAAGGCAACTTCGTCGGCATAGGAGGCCAACGCGGATCGTGACAGATGGGATCATTCAACAACCGTGTTAAATCCGGCAAATGTAAAGTTTCCAAGAAAGGTAGTTTAGGCTGTTGCTGATAGCCAGGATAAAAGGGTCCTGGGGTTTGACTGGCACCAGGTTGCCAGGAAAAGTTTGGTTGCTGGCCGGGGTTTGGGTAGAAACCTTGGCCCTGACCAGCGAAAGGGTTTTGCATTTGCGGGGACATCATCTGCGGATTCCCCATGAAGGACATAGGATTCTGGGCATTCATGGTGTTTTGCGGACTTTGGGAAGGATTATTCCATGCCGGTCCTGTGGGGAGAGGCATAGTAGCTTGTCTGGGGTTCCATTGATTATGGAAAGCATTACCCCAGAACGACATTACCGTGGCGGGATTAGATCCTTGTCCTGAGTTCCAAGGTCCTGGTATATGTGCCCCCAGCGCAGGAATAGTACCCTGTGCCAGATTAGACTGTCCAAAAATAGGAGTGCCCCCTGATGGGAAAGCACCTGGCATGAGACTGTTATTACCCCCCGTCCCATTCCAAGAGAATGGTGACGAACCTACCGGCAACGTTTGCGCAGGTTGTCCTTGACTCCCGACTCCAAAAGGACTTGTGTGTGTAGGCTGTCCGGCGGTTAACCCAAATGGCACCACCACAAACTCATAGTGACTATACATCATCCTGAAGGTTGTTTTATGGATGTATTCATCCTTAATATAGACTTAATGGTATCCAAACCTTAAGTCAATCTTCGAGAAAATGGAAGAACCTCCCAATTGGTCGAATAAGTCATCAATTCTTGGTAAGGGGTGTCTTTTCTTTATGGTTGTCTTATTGAGTTGTCTGTAATCTATGCACAATTGGATTGTGCCATCTTTCTTTTTCACAAACAAGATGGGCGCTCCCCACGGAGATACATTGGGTCAGATGTAGCCCTTGTCCATCATCTCCTTTAGCTGTATCTTAAGCTCAACCAACTCTGGCATACTCTGTAACACACCCACTACCTAATATTAAAATTTTCGTTATTTTCTCAGTAATGAGAATTCTCGGAGTCCTACAGGGGTCTAGTGCAGGTTAGTTCTTCCCTGTTCACCTCCCTGTGATCGTGGGTTAAGACCACAAGTCAAACAAACCAGGCGCCTTTCACAACTCGCGACCTCGCGAGTCGTGAATCAAAGTCCCTCGAATTTTCTTCACAGATCACCGATACCCGAGATCATGAAATGGGTATAGCTCCCATTGTTAGTTAGCGCCCTCCCCACCTGTAACTGTAGGCTAGGCTTAAATTCTAGTGCCTCTCGCAACTCACACCTTCGTGAGTTTGTGAGTCAAACTCTCATGCTCTCCTGTTGTGATTTCTCGAGACACGATAGGTCAATCGGAGCATTGACTCCCTTCTCTAGGCGAATACGTGTCCACCCATCATTCATGCGGACCCTACCTTGAGGTTTGTCAAGTGTTCTCTTGTACTCGGCTCTCGGCACCTCGCTACTCGCGACTTGGAGCACCCAACCTTTAGGCTCTTTCCTTGTGAGCCTCTGAGTTCATGAGATCTCTTGGATCTCCTGACACGCATCCCTCTCGGATGGACGGCTCGGATCCTCTCGTGGCCTCGCCACTCGTGACTTGGAGCATCCAACCTTTGGACTCCTACCTCGCGAGCCTCCGAGATCACAAGATCCCCGGATCTCTGCCACCTATCCTTCTCAGATGGACGGCTCACAGCCTCTCGCCACTTCGCTACTTCGTGACCTCGCGTCTCACAACTTTTAACACACAATACTTGGGCGTTCACCCTGCGAGCTACCGAGTTCATGAGTTCCCTGGATCTCTGCCACCTGTCCTCCTCAGATGGATGGCTTGGATCCTTTCGCGACTTCGCTACTTCGCAACCTCGCGTCTCGCAACTTTTAACACCCAATACTTGGGCGTTCACCTTGCGAGCTCCCGAGTTCGCGAGTTCCCTGGATCTCTTCCACCTGTCCTCCTCGGATGGATGGTTCAGATCCTTTCACGAATTTGCGACCTCGCGTCTCGCAACTTTTAACACCCAATACTTGGGTGTTCACCCTGCGAGCTCCCGAGTTCGCGAGTTCCCTGGATCTCTGCCACTTGTCCTCCTCGGATGGACGGCTCAAATCCTTTCGCGACTTCGTGAGCTCGCGTCTCGCAACTTTTAACACCCAATACTTGGGAATTCACCCTGCGAGCTCCCGAGTTCGTGAGTTCCCTAGATCTCTGTCACCTATCCTCCTCGGATGGACGACTCATATCCTTTTGCGACTTTGCTACTTCACGACCTCGCATCTCACAACTTTTAACACCCAATACTTGGGCGTTCACCCTGCGAGCTCCCGAGTTCGCGAGTTCCCTGGATCTCTGCCACCTGTCCTCCTCGGATGGACGGCTTGGATCCTTTCACCCCTATTCATGAGGCTTAGACCTCATCTATCTCCCTAAATATCTAACAACTGGCAGGATTCCTCGTTCAGATCTGACGATTCAGATCGGTCCCGATGCCATGCCCTTTTCTAATGCTCTTTGGACGTGGAAAAACCAATGGTCTGGATTTTCTCATGGAGCCTGGGAGTCTACAATTCAGATTTCCTCGCTACTCACGAAGATAGAGGAAAAAGGTTTAAGGAAATTAACGCCCTCGCTCATTCCTTCAATTTAACGATCGTGAATGACAACAGGTTCCTCGACCGGATCTCATTCGTTGATCAATACCTAGCCTTACGCTGCTACTTCGGGATTTCGAAGAGGATCATTCCACTTCATACAAGGTTGCTAAGACTTGCACATCCAAGTCCTTTTTCCAGGTTCTTGGTAAGCCTTTCTAAGGAGGGAATCTCCATAAAGAGGTCTATTTCAGTCCATTCCTGGATACCGATAAGGGAAACAATTTTCCGGGAACGGGCTAGATACCTGACTTAGTTCAACTTGGGCATGATTAGATTCATTTTCATCGACGTAAGTCATGCATGGCTTCCTCTATTACACGCATATGTCCATTAGTTATTATCAAACACTGCACAGACATTCTTACACAAAGATCATACATAATTTCACAGTCCTAGGACACATATATATATATATATATATATATATATATATATCATTCTTATAAATTTCAAGATACAAATATGTAAAAACACTTATCCGAAATAACACCAGAAATGGTGCAACTGCTGAGAGGGGTGCTCGTTTCCACCCAACCGTAGGCTCAGCGACTCCCAACGGATTTACCACTAGCCACCCCCGAGATGAGACCACGATGCTCTGAGACTGCGTCTCCTTGTCTGCTAGTGACCAGGAGCAAAGGTTGCAATCCTTCCTCTCTGCTATCACTCACTCTGCGTAATGCCAGAGGTCCCCTCGCATCTTCCCTCTCAATCATCTCTGCCATACGCCTTATCCTCTCACGAGGTTGTGTGTGGCACGATTACCCTCGCGTCGATCAAGCCTGATGGCTCTATGGATGGGTGGTTCACCATCCCATCCCTCATCAAGCCATCTGCCTACCAGCCTGCGAGGCATTGAATTTCAGGGCCAGCGAGTCGCTTTTGGTTCTATAGGCCAATGGAGTCCAAATATGGTATTTAATTCTCGGTGGAAGTTAACGCCACCTTTTGAGGTGCCTTCCACTGCCATCGTGGTCTCTTTTCTGCACATCCTCTCATCAGCAGTCCTGCAATAAATTCAGAATGTTATTCACATTCATTGACCTCTTTCTGTAGGTCCATTTACATCACATGTTCATACTTATGAGTTTACCATAGTCCTCGACAAGTCTAGTTATATTTACAAACTGGGGGAAACAGGGTGTTACATACTCATTCTATATGGCATTCTAGATGTTGGCACTACTCCTGGTGCAAGTTCTATCGAGAAGTCAATATCCCTTCTCAGAGGTAGGCCTAATACCTCTTTTGGGAACATGTCCTTGTATTCTCTTAATATGGGGTGGTACTCTAGGTTTGGTTTGTCATCCTCGATAGATTCCAACACCTATATTGCATATAAGGGACACCCCTTTCTGCAATATTTTTTTATTTGAACGGATGATATTTGTCTCACTAAGACGGGCTTCTGAATCCCTTGGAGGGTCGTCTTTCTCCCTTCTTTGTTTACACATTCTAAAGTTTTATGATAACAGTCCAACTTAGTTTTATAAGCATCCAACCAGTCCATACCAATCAACAAGTCATAAGACCTCAGGGTAAGTTTGTTAAGGGTAGCTCGGGTGGGCAATCCACCCATGATGAATTGGCAGGTTGGTATGACCTCTGCCACTTTCCTTCTGGTCTCAATGGCTAGTCGTACCATCCATGGCTTAACATGTCTAACTGGTTGCAGTTTTCACTTATCAACAGTCTGAGGGGCCACAAAACTCAAATTAGAACCAAGGTCAATTAAAATAGAAACTAGATGGTTGGTGATCATACCTTCCAACTGTTATAACCCTAAATTGCACTAGACATGCATACCTGGCATCAAGCCACCTTACTTTTTATCTTTTCCAAGCCATCATTAAAAAAGCTATTATAAAAACCATCCTTTTGAAGATGTACGTACTCTGCACCACTACAGCCCGTGTACACGTGCTAGCTACACCACTACAGCCCGCGTATACTCACAAAAATGCGTGAAAAATGAAAATTGCAAAGGGATATGGGCATTTGGGACGTTACCTAACCATTTGACTGCCCATATCCAGTCACCCAACCATTACTATCTCTTTTGGCCTATAAAATAAGGGATTGGGGTCCCATTCCAAAAGAGGGAAGCACGAGAGCAAATAAACTCTACCCATTTCAATATCCCCCCTTTGCCCCATTATTTTGCAGCCACATTGTGAGTTTGAGCCAGAATTCCCTTTTCCTCCATTGAGAACCCTTGTTATTCCCTTAGAAAAGACTGAAGAGGAGAAGGATACATGGAAGCAGTTGGTGCATAGTGAAGAGAAGCCCAGGACTAGGTTCAAGGAGCACTAGCAGATCTCATTGTAAGTAAACTTTGTGATTTTAATAAAAGGAATACTTTTTTTGTCCCGCCATATGATGTGTTCAATCTTTATATTTGATTTATGTTGACATATAACCCACTAATTCATATATGAAATGCATGTTCGTAGCTCTTTGTTTATCTGTATATGAATTCAAGTCAACCTTGGGAGGAGACTTGTAGTTGAGGAGCAATCAAACGCTAAAGGATCGACACCAGACACAGAGTTTAAGGTAGAGTTACCAGAGCCTTTTTACTTTGTTTTTCATCCATGAATGTGGGGTATAGTCAGGGTAGTTATAAAAAGTAGGAGACTTTTAGACGGATAGATCTGCCTACATGTTGAACCCTAGTGTAGTCCATAAGGGGATTTTCCCACTATAAGTAGAATTGGCGACCATACTAGGGATTAACATGTAGGTAAAATAAGTTTCTTCATTTCTTTGTTTGGTAAAAGAAGTTTAGGTTGCTTGCTTTATTCATCAAGGAGAAAGAAAGTTTTCTTAAGTTCTTTATTTGAATCCTTAGGACATTAAGTAGCTCGTAATCGAGTGAAATTTTGTTTTAAGTTTTTCTTTTCAAAGATCTGAGAAAAGTAGTTACGAAAAAGTTTGGTTAAAGAGTTTAAATTGGAAAATCCTTATTTGTGAAGAGGAATTAGTTTGTTTTCAGTTTCATTTTATGCTCTTCTCTTTCATCTCTTAAAAACATAACTGGTTTCACTTTCATTCCTTTTGAATTAATACAACCACTAATATTAACGCTTAATTAAAAATCATTAGACTTTGTGTTTGTAGGGTCCATCAATTTAGTCTAGGCTAGAGCCTTGATTTAGATTGGAGAGGAAAATCTTCAAGGCTACAAAAACAAACATAAGAGTCTATGCTAGGGAGTGTTTGAAAGTCCAGTAATCGTGAAAGTTATCTAGTACCCCCCTCTAACACAGGGGCTAAACACGAGGTCACGTGCGGAAAGGTAGCGGAGATAACCCCTCCAAAGCAGGACCAAGCGTAGTGGGGAACGCATATAGAGGGCTTATCTTGGGATTTCGTTGATCGCATTTTCCACAGAGCTTCATGGGCCTCAAATCCATTCGAGGTCCTCAGTCATATTCTGGAACACTTCCTTTCAATACCCTTGATAGGTTTCAGGCTTGATACCCTGCTCATTGCGGTCCACCCGATTGTCGACTGTACCCGGCTACTGACTGTTCGCGCGCTGGCAACCTAGTTTCCTTTATCATAGTGACTTACACAAGTGATTGTGGGGGTATACCACAGTACCTAGGGCAGACATTGGGCCAGGATTTGCAGAGTATACCCAGAGGGTGCTTCCATTTTTTAGTTGCACTTGCATCGGTAAGTTTCTCTAGTGTTGGCTGGTGTAACTATTCTTCCAACTAGCTTTATCTCATAGGAGCTTCTTCTAGCATGTGTTGTTTCTGTAAACGATAATATAAAGCCCTAGTGTGCCATTGATCTTCTCACATATTGGAGGATCAGGAGCTCCACCAGTCACGAAGGCTTCTTGGCCTATCACCGGTTAATCTGGAGCCACCCACACCACCGCTAAGGCGAAGACTAGACTAGCAAGGGTCTTTTGAGGCGATCGGGTCACAGGAAACTGTGCCCGACCCATCTCCGAGAAGAGAACTTTTGATTTCGGGGGAACCAACCATTTTTTACCTTAGAGCGGAATCTCTTTGTCCTTATAACCCTCCGATCATTGATCTATCGGCGCCCGTCGTCGTACAAGTTGAACCTTACGAGCATCATGTAGTGCCGCAAGCAGCGATGGAGACAAATGTTGCTACTTCTTCAGAGAATTCTCGTATTCCCTCTACGAATGTCACTACAGGGAGTGTTTCACCTCCTAACCAACCATCGTTGGTCCAGACCACTATGGTCTTGACCACCTCTACCTCGGGCAATGGTTTGATTCCGTCTATGGCGACAATCACTACTCCTTTCACTGAGAGTGCGACAGGCCCTCTGTTCTCATACGAGATGCCTAGCTTTGATACAAACTCTGTCCTTTCCTACTCCACTTTACCAACTTTAAGTTTGGGGGCAGGGAGCTCGAATCCTCCGCTACAAGGATCCATGGGGGGCACTTCAACTCCTTATAATGCTTTCCCTTACGGAAGGGGTCATATACCTCCTTTGTCCCCTTCGCTTGGTAGTGCTCACCAGCATCCCGCCAGGCTGAACGTAAAATTTAGTTCGTTTGGAGCAGGTAGTCAAGGACTTCCTTCTTATAGCATGCCGGTTGGTTCAACATCGTTCTCTTTGTTCAACACATTTGGTAACAATTTTTTCTCGTCGGCTATCGTCTCGACCGGGGAAAACCCCGGTTATGGACAACAAAATCCTATGCAAGGTGCTATTATTGCACAGGGGGCAAACCCAAGAATTCCTTCCTCACAAGGACCTTCAAATCTATGGCAGGGATCAGTTCCCTCATCAAAGATGTTGACTGAGGGGAACCCATACCATAGCCAGTGGAACCCTGGGCAAGGCTCAGGACCTATTCCCATCGGATTGGTAGGGGGAAACACTTTCCAAAATCTTTGTAATTCAACGCAAGTCCTAACCCTCCACTTCCTGCTACAGGAATCAGTCGATGACATCCAAACAAGCACAAAACCAGTACGCTGGTCATGGCCATGGTTTTTACCAGAACCCTAGCCAACAACCGAACTTTTCCTGGCAACCTGGTGTCAGATGAACTACATGCTCCTTTTTCCCTAGATATAACCAACAACCCAAACTTCCTTTTCTGGAAACTTTGCATTTTCCAGACTTTTCAAGGTTACTAAATGACCCTATCTGTCACGATTCACATTGGCCTCCTATGCCGACCAAGTTGCCTTCAGACATTCCAAAGTTTGAGGCTAAGCCTAATGAAGATCCAGGTGATCATGTGACTACCTTCCATCTATGGTGCTCATCCAAATCATTGAGATATGACTCCGTACAGTTGTGTTTGTTTCAACGCACTCTAATCGGGAGTGCTACAAAATGGTACATTGATCTCGACCGCTCGAGATACTCTTCCTTCGGTGAATTGGATATGGCTTTCTTAAACCATTTTCAATTACCTGTGAGATACGACAACGACACCGAATTGTTGGCCAACTTTGAGTAGATAAAGGCAGACCATATCTCTAATCACATCCGAGAATGGAGACGCCGGAAGAGTTTGATAAAAGTACTAGTCCCACCAGTATTCCTGCTTGAGTGGTTCCTTAAGTCTTTGGTACATCAGTTATCCAAAGACGTTGCAAAATCGAGAGTCTTTTTAGAAGAAGAAGCGATAATGAGAGTTCAACAACTAGAGATAATTTACTCTCAGTCTAGTTTACTTTATGAAATTTTTCCCGACGATCCACGATCAATACTTGACAAGGCCAGACAGAGATCTGGACCACATGCCAATGGTATTGTTGGTTCAGCGCAAACAAATCTCGTTGATCAGTTGTCAAATCAATTGCAACAATTGTCAATACAGCAGACAACGGCCAGCTAGACCACTGGTTCAGCTGCTCCCCCTACCCAAACATTGGGTGTACACAATGTGCAATCGACAAACCCGAAGACCACCCAGTAGCCTGACGGAAAGAAAAAACAACGAAAGAAGGGTAAGGGGGATAAGAAACCCACCGATAATGCTGGCAGAGGCAACACATAGAGGAAAAAGTCAAAGTATCCGTGTAATCTTTGCACCGAAGACCATTCGACTCACCAGTGCCCTCAGCTTGTGGAGGCCTAGAAGTTATTGGCACAGAAGTAGCCTTCCGTGTTAACAAACCCATTTCCACATGGGAAAAATTTAACTCAAGCCTCTTCGAGCGTGAAAGGGGGTAGTGAAGGACCCCCTCTGTCTTCAAGTAATCCTTCATCCGCGAATGTGTATATGATGAAAGGTGATGTCTATATGTCGACTAGAGCACACGATTACGGTATGCCAAACACCTCTGAAAAGGTTAAAGAAGTTGAAAACCCACCTCTTTTTCTCCAGATTGAGAAGACGTTGGGCGAAACAATGACATGCATCCCAAAAGGTGCATTCAAGAAAGCTTCCCACAACCCAAACACAAGGGTCGCCCAGAACTATTCTGTGGTGGAGGATTTGTCTCAAACCCCTTGTGCCATGTCTTCTTTAGAGGTCCTCCAGAGCTGCCATTTTCAGAGAAAGGCTTTGTTAGTTTCCTTAGGATCTATTGATACTTGTAATCCGGGAACGATCATGCTTGATACGACCGACTTAAAACCTCGTCGTCCTTACGACGTGGCGTTTCAGATAGTAGTGGCTTACACCACGAAAACTTTTACTCAGAACATTTTCCGCACGGTGGTTGATGAGGGCGCCTCGACATGCATGATGTCACTGGAATGTTGGAAGGCCATTGGCCAACCTGTTTTGTCTCTGTCACCTACTCTTCTTACCGTGTTCGACGGTCATTCGTTCCGACCACGTCGAATCATCCACTCTTTCCCCGTTTAGTTAGGGGGGAAGAGTGTGTGCGTCGAGGTTGAAGTGGTCAATGTGTCTCTTGACTACAATCTCTTGCTAGGAAGTAGTTGGACCTATGCTATGCAAGTAGTGGTTGCGACATTTTTCTGGGTCTTTTTGTTTCCACATGAGGGTCGGATCGTGTCCATTGATCAATTGTCCTTCTCCCGTCCTGACTCCTCTTCAGGGGCATCCATGGTCCCGATGATCGATAACCCTCAGCCTAGCATCATTAATGTTGAGGTTGGTTTGTGCCCACCTTTGATGGGTACTTTTGATTACTCGCCCCCAACCGATAATGTAAATTTCATATCGACTGTCCCTGACCAGGGTAGGGTTGAAAATTTTCAAATCTCGTCGTTTCACACGACTTACTTTCATGATCTGTCGACTCTTCCTTCCCCATCAACTACGATGGAAGGGACAGGGCACCATGGCATGGACATGCCTTTGTTTGTTGTATAAATTGCGTACTCTAGAGTCCAACAAGCTTTCTCTCACCCCAATTTGACTCCCACATAGGAGTTATATCTAGTTCTCGAGCCTATTTGGGCTCAAGGTTCACTCACCGATACTGATTCTTTAGACTTATTCTTGCCCTCGGACGAGGCGATTATCGAGGCAATGACTAGTCTGGACAGACCCTGGGATGATCTCCATCACAGATCTTACTTCCTCCCATAGATAAGAAGAATTGAAGCAGGTGAATTCACTTTGACTATGACTAGAGATAGGTCTTGTCCTATCAATCCTTTGGCTACGCATGCAGTTTATGCCAAGGGTAATATGGCAAGTGTTATCACTAAAATTTCGTCTGCAAATGGTTACAATAATACAACATCGTTAGACAGTTATGAGGTCACCCATGCACCAAAATTACCACAAAATCATTTCCAAAAGGTCCAAAACCATACAACCAGTGATAAAATTAAAGTGCGTTGTGACTACACAGGGTGCGCGCGCACATGCGTTATCCAGAAACGCAGGAAAAGTGCACATGCGCACGATGCATGACTGTGGTCGCTAAAAGCCATGCACATCTAAGAATGGCGCATTTATGAGATTGGTTGGCCTCCCACCCACTTCTGGTTCAACTTCCAAGTTGATTTGACACCCAAATCTCAACTGAGTCCGATTGGGTGGTTGGTCAAAGACCTAAAAATGCCCTAAATAGCCTCTTTTCACACTACAAGCTGGTTGCACAATACCTCAAAGAGGTGTTATAAAACAAGGCCATGGGAGCAATTCATTTTTAAGGAATTCATTAGCAAAGTTATGTTGCTGCTATTCTCTTGAGGAATCCTCTATTCTCATCAAGAGTATACTAGCACCATTACATTGGGCAATCCATCTCACCTCTTGAGTGGATTAGCTTGGGATTCTTTCACCATTTCATTCAAAGTTGTACGAAGAGATTAATTGTGGGGGTTCAAGAGCCCTCCCTTGGAGGAAGAAGGAACCCATGGTCCTCTTTCTTCTTGGTGTTTTCTTTCACTAATATGATCCTTTCCATTGGTGACATGAGTCTTATTGGTTTTTTGTTCTTATGTCCTTATGCTCAATAGTTTGGTTGTTATTTTATTTCTTATTTTAATTTTTAGTTTTTCTTTTATGTTTCTTTCCCTAACCCTTTTCCTTTACAGTTGTCATGCTTAGCTAACCCAACTAAGCTTGTAAGCACCACTATTTTGCTCATCTAGGTGGCAAAAGAGGCGCAACAGATTGGCGACTCCACTGGGGAAAGGTATCAATTTCCTACCCCATTTGGATTTTTATAGCTCTTATTTTGGTTTATTTAACCTACAGGTGCATTAACCGGCCCAAGCCGACCTGCAAAACATCCAATTCAAGGTTGAATTGAGAGAATTCCATCTGATATTTTCTTCACGGTCGTGTGTCTGTTGTGCGCGGGTTTATTGGCCCACAGTCGCGCATCATGCGCACGTGCACCAAAATCACAGTGTTATTTTGCGCACCTGTGCCCAAAAGCTCATTTTGGTCTGGGCATAGGCGCTCAGTGCGCCTCTGTCTACACTGAGACCCATGCACCTGTGTAGAAAAATACACATTGTAAGGTTTTTTGTGATTTGGGGAAGGCCCCTAGCCTTATTAAAAGTGATTTCATGCATATTGTAATCTGCACCACACTTAGCTCCCTCTTCATATAAAGGGATTAGTCAAAACACATAGGCACTTAAGAGGTTTAAAATCATTATTTCCTCTTTTTCTTTCATTTTTCCACATGGATGGCTTGCTTTGACTAAAAGTATAAGTTGGAATCATTTGAAATCACATAAAACTTGCATTGGGACTAGAAGTTGGATAACAATCACTTAGTATTCTCTTCTCTAGTGATTTCGAGCGACCTTGAGGATCAGAAAAAGATTGTAGGACAATTTCATCTCCCTTAAAAACACTAAAACCTTTAGGAGAGGACAACAACCCCTCTCGGGACTCCTCTTAGTTTATTTTTCAAACACATCTTAAGATTGTAATGGGCCCATACATGCCCACATGCTACAAAGATAAGATAGTGTTGAGATTTACTTTCTTAGATTAAATCACTAGGGAAGTTTAAAGGTTTTGTAATGGGCCCATACATACCCACATGATCACAATCTAGGATAGTTTCAAAGATTTTCTTAGATTAAATCACAATAGGGAGTTAAAGGAATAGTAAAGGACCCACATGTCCACATGCTAGTCTCCTAGGGATTTTTGAATTACACAAGGTTGTACCAAAGGAATTTAGTTAATTAGGTAATCAACACTTGTAGGGACCAAGTGAAGTCCACTTGCAGCAAAGTGACACCTAATTCATTAAAACATTGGCACACTTTCACTCATTCACACACAAAAGTCACTTATCACTCACATAGTTTTCTTCTCGAAACGTGGAGGTCAAAGTAAGTTTCCTCCAAAGGGATTCTAAAACACCCCACCCTTTTCTTGACGAAACTATCCACTCCCATTTAATTTCAGGGAGGTTGGTTCACACCCCCAATCTCTCAAACAATCACATCTAAATTTTTTCTAAAAACTCACTAAGTTTTCCTCCACCAGAGGTGCCAAAAGAAATTTTTTAGTCTAGGTAGGATTTCATGGATAGGCATCCAAATAACTCACTGTTATCTGGTTCTCACATTGTCAAAACAATAGAAGTTGTCAAATAGGGAACTGAAAATCCTCCAAGTCAAGTGTTCCTAACACCATAAGGCGGGGAGATACCCATGAAGGGTTGAAGGCCGAGGTTTGGTTGTTCTGTGCGTCCCCCCTTGAGGCACCCACCTCTTGGACGGGATCCAGCCCATGACCCATTTCTTAGACCGAAAATCTAAGTGTCGCACTTTGACGGAGGTACCTAGTGACCAAATTTTAGGACATCTACCCAGGTGGTAATTGTGGGCTGCAATTGTACCTTGATCAGATTTTGTGTGGCTATTGGGAAATATTTCCAGCTCTTTTAGGATATGCCCCCTTTACCCCTCATTATAACCGATTATTTCATCCTTCACTAGTTTCTCTTCCGGTGACTTCAGACCCCACTATTGAGTACTATTGGAAGGTCCAGTGCTATTTGAGAGGAAGAATGTTACATCTTTTAGGACACGAGAATTTGTTTTCTTTACTTCTCCACGCGGAAAAAACCCCCTTATCCACATATATGATGCTTTTAAAAAAAAAAACACTTTATGTATGATGTACTTCTGATTACATTTTTTTGATTTAGATATATATCGTGTTAAGTTCAAAAATTTGCAACAAAGGCTCTTGTTTATTTTCTCTCATCACAATTTGCACACATCCACTCAGCTAGTCAGACATCATAGGGGACCCACAGAACCCCCATCGTTCCAGATGCTTGCTAAACCCTCCTCCTATTCTAGGGGGAGTTCCTAGTCTTACCAACTCATCGGCACCACCTTCACACACTCCAATGAGTGCCACTGTCTTAGGATCAGCTTTGTTTGGTTCCACCTTACTTGGGTCCACTTCCCAAGGTCCACCGTCCACTCCCTCTTATTTACACGGAAGTGGGGGGCCAACTTCCTCTCAAGGGGGAAGTATCAACCCACCTAGCCCCCCTCAAGGGCCAGGCTCACAGAACACTCACACCACGGTTGGAACTAATCCTCCGCCCCCACTACAGATGCCATATTTGGCCTCTCTTAACATACCAAATCTAAGCAAACTCACAAATGATCCTATATTGCATGACCCCACATGGCCTGCAATGCCTACCAAACTACCTTTAGACATCCCCAAGTTTGAAGGAAAGGCAGGAGATGACCCTGCCAACCATGCCATGACTTTCCACCTATGGTGCTCTTCCAACAACATTATGGATGATTCCATCAGGCTACTATTATTTCAACACACACTCACTGGCCCATCAACCAAATGGTATGTAGATGAAAAATCGGGGTCCCCTGCGACTTTCGAGTCCTTGGCCAAAGCATTTTTTACCTTCTTCCAATTACCAATCCGCCATGACAATGGTCTTGAACTACTCTCTAATTTCAAACAAACCTCAACCACACATATCGTTGATCACATTCACGAGTGGCTAGTTTGTGAAAATCCGAAACCACTAAACAATAGTGTCTTGACTGGTTTCTCAGATCACTTGTCTCTCTCCTCGATAAAGATGTAGCTTCCACTTTCCCTCAATCAGAAGAAGAAGCCATCAGTAAGGCTCAACAATACGACCTCATCTATTCACAATCAGGGTACTTATACACAATACTTTCTGATCTACCAAAACCCGTGCCATTCGATCAAGACAAACCTGGGATGTCTCACTCAGTAAACGAATTGATTGGTAATACCACGCACCACAATCCACAACCCCAACAACCACCAATGTATGGCACACCTCAATATCTATCGGCATATAGGGGAACCTCTTATTACCCCCCACCCCCTTATCAACAACCATACGTTGTTTCTATTCCTCCACCCATAAGTGGGCCACCACCGGCACCCCCAATACACACACCTATCCAAACAAGTTCTGGTACCCCCTCTACTTCGGCTTATACTCTAAGTACTAGTGAAAGTGCCATGCCTTCCTATGTACCTTACGGATTACAACTACCACATAATCCGTACTTCCCATTCTCAAGTCCTCCACAGCCCATGGCACCCCCACACCCTCACGCTGGGGTGAATTTTGTTCAACCCTCTCCTGTTCAGCATTATCAAAATTTTGAACAGCTGAATACAGAAAACTCAACCCATCCGTTGAATAATGCCAAAAAGAAAGGAAAAAATAGGAACAATAACAACCCAGGTCAAGGCGGGAATCACCCCCAACAAAACCAACCTACTGGGGGAAAACAGAATCAAGGGAATCAAAACCCCCAGGGGGGCAATAACAACAGGCGTCAAGGGAGAAATAACAATAATATTAGAACCACCTTCCCTTGCATCCCTTGTGGTGAGTTCGGTCATTATACTCATCATTGTCCCCAAATCATTGATTTTAAATAGATGAAAGACTCAGGAAGTGCACCACATCCTCAAGCACCACTTGCCCCTTAGCAGGCCCCACAACAATACATGCAACAACCACCCCCAGTTGTGTTGCAAAACCCCATTCCACACCAGGGTGTGATGAACACCCAACAAAATATGTAGCCTACCCCACCACAGTCGGGGCAATATCTAAATCCAAACAATCCTGCAGATCGTACTATCCTCCTCACCAGTGAGGAAGAAATCCTTCCGCAAACACGTAGTCGTCAATATCGTGCACCCGCTGAGTCTCCTCTGATTCCCCCAGAAACAATCCCAGCACCAACGGGACCCCCATTGGTGATTCCTCGTCCCAATGTCGAAACTCCTCTTCGCATCCCTTGCGTCTCATTGCGCAAGAATGTCCACAACCCATAGGCTAGGGCGGCTCATAATTATAGTTTGGTCGATGACTTAGCACAATCCCTAGCTGCCATGTCAGTCTTAGAAGTCCTCCAAACTTTTCCCACTCAGCGGAAATCCTTACTTTCCGCCTTGGGGGAAGTCGACCCCACGGATACTCAACTCATCACATTTGATCTCGACAGTGGAGAGCCTTGCCTCCCCGCTTTAATCACTTTTCAAATCCCAGTAAAAATTTGGAACATTACAGTTCATCGGTGCATCATTGATGAATATGCATCCACATGCATTATGTCCAAGTCTGTATGGCAGAAACTTGGTTCCCCCGAACTCATACCATCTGCCATTACCTTAAGAGCTTATGACGGACGACCATCTTCTCCCAAAGGGCTCTTCCAGAATGTTCCTATAGAACTCGGGGGCAAGACCATTCTCATCGACATTGAAGTTATCGATGCCCCACTTGATTATAATATCTTGTTCGGTCGTAGCTACATGTACGCTATGAAGGCAGTGGCCTCTTTTGTCTTTCAAACAATGATGTTCCCCCATAATTGAATGATCATTACCATTGACCAAGTTTCACATTACGAGCCCAACCTTTTTGCCAACATCGATAACATTCTCCCTCTCATCCACACAAGTCATGACGCATACCCATTCATCGAAATGGGCCCCAGAATTTTCAAAGACTCATCATTGTTAGGAACTTACTGTTGGAAAATGTTCAATAGGTAACATATGCTTGTCATTGATGGCAAGAACAACAATGAAGATGGCATGGATACAGGAAGAATGTACAAAGGATTGTTGGCATGTTGTACAAGCAACGTAGACTTGTCATTGATGGCAAGTACAATAGTGATGATGGATGAAGTATAACAGTGAAGATGGCAGGATCAGAAGTCCAAGAATCCCTCAGGGATTTGGAAGTGAAATCTCAGGAGGAACAACGTCGAGGAGAACGCGCGCAACAAAGCTCAAGATACAGGAGTTCGCAGAAGAGAAGGAAGACAGAGATCCACAGCCATTGGATCTCATTCAGAAATTCTGTTAGCCGTCAGATCGGACAAGAGCTGCACGAGGTTTACCATCCGAAAAAGCCAATGTGAAATCCCGACAGAACGACAGCCCTCAGATCTACAAAGGTTGCGAGGGAGATAAGCCACGGGAGCAAGAAGAGAAGTCTCGACATGAGGAGTTGTCATCGGGATATCAACCATCGGGAGATCAGAGTTCTCAAGGTCATGAGAACCGAGACATTGAAAGTCTCGATATCCCGACATAATTAGGACCGTCCATTTGGAAGGACACGTGGCAGCGATCGGGCACCACCGGGAGAAGCTCAACAGGAGGCTTCATCGGATTTTCACGAGTCCTGTGAACAATTACAACAGAAACCTCGAAATCGCGATGAAAGAAATCCCGACTGAACTTGAACCATCAGATCAACATGTGATCTAGACTGTCGATCCAACTCACGACAGCAGACCATGTCAGCTAGGGACACGTGGCACAACCAGGTAATGGCAGGTGTCAGGCAGATTCAACACTTCAGGCACATGTAAGTCACGAATCAGAGTGACACGTGGCAGTATTTAACATGTGTCAAACCACGTGTGACGTCAGCAGAGTATCGAGGATTGGGACTTTGAAATGACAAAGTCACTTGACATCAGGAATGTCGATTTTGCGATATGCGATATCGCGATGTAATCTGAGCCGTCAGATTAAGGTTAAATCTGAACCGTTGATTCCAGACAATGGAGAGGCGTCGGGGATCGGGACTTTGAAATGACAAAGTCACTTGACATCAGGAATGTCGATTTCGTGATGAGAGATTTCGCGATTTAATCACAGCCGCTGAATAAAGATCGCATCTGGACCGTTGATTCAAGTCTATATTGGAGTTTCGGGGATCGCAAATTCATGAGGCAAAGAACACAATGCAACGAGAATCCCGATTTCGCAATATGCAAAATCACGAGTGAATCTGGACCGTCAGATCCAGAAATGATCAGAACCGTAGATGTAACTCCATATCGGAGTTTTGGGGATCGCTAATTCAAAATGGAAAGAACTCAATAAACAAGAATCCCGATTTCGCGATGTGCGATATCATGATCCAATCGTGGCCATTGAAACAAGTTCATATCTGGACCGTTGGTTCAAATTCGTGTCGGAGTTTCGCGAATCGAAATATGGAGAGACATACGACTGTGGTCACAGCCCTTGATCATGGTAAGAGAAGGGGTCAGTCCGGATAAGCTCCACATCGGAGTTTCGGGGATCGGGATTTGTAAGTGACTAAAACTATGAACGCCAAGAATGTCGAAATCGCGATGAGTGAAAACCCGATTGGATCTGAATTGTTGGATCAAGTATTGATTGGAGGGTTACTGTTCTCTCTCACAGTTAACTACTGAGTTTGGTTTTTGTTAGCGAAACGAACTCATGATTGCAAATTAGTTAGCGTTTTTGTTGGCCTCTTAGTTTCTTGGACAAGTGTCTCCCCTTTGCCTAAGGAAATGGGAAGTGGAACTGCCATGGGGGTGTGAATAAAAGAAAATGAGACAAAATGTGAAATGGGTTGTTCTGAAGGAAAAAGAGCTTGTAACTGAAATAGAAAGCATGATCTCGACAGTTGCAGAGAAGACGAAGAGTCTCAACTGACAGAGAGGCTGAGGAATCTCAGCATAACACCCAATAATGATGAATGCGTGGGAAAACAATCAGAGAAGCTGAAGAGTTACCATGATGATCAGGAAGAGAACTCAAGAAATGGAGGACATTAGCATGGTGTGAGCATGCAGAGGAATGACGCACATTGCATGCACGAGGTGCACAGATGATATATATACACGGTACAGAGAAGAGAAGGGATGCTGTTGCTGAGGGAGTTGTCGTTGTCCTTGTGGAGGATAATTTCAGGGGTGTACAAGGATACAGAGCATAGGAGCAGAAAATGAATAGTAGAGGAATGTTGCATTGAAAGGATATGGCACAGAGAGCATAAAATGGAGAAGAAAATAAAGTGCAAGGGGTGTGCAGAAGACATTGATGCAGACAGGGCAGAGCAGTGTAACAGAACAACGACAAGGTTGGTAAGCCATTGAATAACTTTATTTCACTGTAATGAGTTGTAGTAACAAAGATATATATTTCAGGGTGGTTGGGAGGTGCTCAGGAGGACTGTTGTCCTTAGAGGTTCAAGTGGGTTCTTGAACACAGGGATTTGTAGCTTCCATCTGGTTGCAGCCAGAGAAACCAGGGTGGCAAGGTGGTGCAAGGGAGAACTCTTGTTCTCTGTTATACAGGTTGGTGCATGTATGATTGGAAGTTGGTGCTTCCATCCAGTTGGTGCTGGAAA